>JAYMFT010185046.1:0-11978 GCA_038088735.1 Panulirus argus
ATTATTATTATTATTATTATTATTATTATTATTATTATTATTATTATCATTATTATTATTATTATTACTACTACTATCATTACTATATAATACCGGCGTCTGTTGCAGTAAATACTGCAGCGGTGTAGACTTGTTTAGCCACACATGTCTCCAATTCAGCCCTCCTTTGTGTCTGGCAAAACTTCACACTCAGTGTCAGGGGCTACAGTCTGTGGGTGATTGTATAAAGCGTCCAATCAGCACAAAAGAACTCATTCACTCACATCTTCTCCCCATTCATGAATTCTCTTTAGGATACAAATTTGAAGTCCACTTACATATCAGCGCCAAGCAAACGCAGTTACTCAAGTAAATATTTCATAATTTCGCTTAAAGGGGTAGACTGCAAATTCCTCAGTAAAACTTTGAAAGTAGTAGAGGTGACATCTATGCCAGCGTATAGTAGGCGGTGGTTTTCCAACACGAATCCAAAATGTTGGAATGATGAAATATAGACGTATCCGAGAAAATTACCGAGAAAATTACCCACAAGAAACTCAAGGAGACCTATAATTAACATGACAGAATTAGTCATGTAAATTTACGAAGAGAAACTGAAGGACTTAAATATGAAGGAAGTGTTCCTGAGAATAGCCGAAGAAATCTTAATCAGTTTTATAACTGTGTTAAAAGCAAGAGAGTCACTACCCAGTTAAATGATCCACTGATTACGAAAAACTACGACTTGGTTTAAGACAACAAAGCCATGGCAAAGAATTTAAATCATATTTTACATCTGTGTTTGCGACTGAAGACACAACTCGTGTCCTGAGTTAAGCCCTTGACTTCTCTTTTCAATAAACCACTTGCTATGGAAAAAAAGGTCCATAGGGTTGGAAGTTTGTCAATAACACCGATAGTCACAAAAGGTATTAAATCACAACTTAATGTCTGTAGTTGGTAACCTAATAGAACCCATAATTCTAAACAAAATCGTAAATCACTGTACAATCGATTCTCAGCATAGTTTTCGACAAAATCGTTTGTATGAAAAAGATATCCGATTTGTTTTATAAGATAATCACCATATATGATAAAATTAAAGCAAATGATATATGTTAAAAATTTCATTGATATCTGATAAAGTTCCTCATCAAAGGTTACAGCAATAATTAAGTAATTTCGAGTTGCATTTCTGTTTCGGTTGTCAAGAAACAGGTCGACTGGTCGTAAAAAGAGAGTTATAATTAATGGTTAAACCTCAGAATGATTTGTTGTAATAATCGAGGTGCCTCGTGGGTCAGTGTTGGGAAAGGTCTCTTTCTCATATATATTTATGATGTTATTATTCTTAGTATGGACTATACTGTAGGATACAGAACTTCACAGAGGAAAGTAGGCTGAGAAACAAAATTTACTAGAGAAATTGAACGTCTACAGCTTCAAAAAGACAGAGACAAAGCCATGGACTGGGCTTAGAAGTGGCAAATAAATTTTGATATTGATAAGAGCAAAATTTTACATTTCGATAGTAAGAATGAAAAGGCAAGCTACAACATGAATTCTGTTGCAGTGATAAAGGTGAATAAAAAAATAAAATTAGATGTAATAATCTTTGGTGACCTAAAGCCAAGTAAACAGTGCACAGAAGCAGTAAAAAGGGCGAGGAAAATGCTCATTTCTTAGGTAGGGTTTTCGAATTTGAGTGCAATAAACTTATCATCACCTTTCGTAAACTGTTGGTGCGTTTTCACCTTGAATACTTTGTTCACTTTTAGTAAACCTGCCTGAAAAAGATGTAGACAAAATGGAGAGAGTTCGACGGTGAGGTATCAAGATATTCACTGACTGAAAAACAAATCCTATTAGAGCCGACTAATTGACTTAGATATATTTGGTTCTAGAAAAGGAAAAGCTGTGAGGTTATCTAACGCAGGTATTCAGTATCATCAGAGACTTCGAAAGTATCGATATGATAACTTGCTTATACTAGAATCATCCTATTCCAAATTGATAAAAATTTTCTTTTTGAAACATATGTAACAAAGTTTGTCTTGAAACATGTGCAAACCTTTCTATTCTTTGCTATCTCAAACGGCCTCGAAAGGATATGATTGTGTATTGCTTTTTGAATTCTTTCATATTCCTTTGTAAATTACTGAATTTCTAAATGACCCTAAGTCTCCTTATTAGGATCCAAAACAGATAGCAATTTTGTTTCGCTTGTCTTAACAAAAATAAGCTTGAAGTCACACAGACCTTGGTGATCGAGGTTTATTATTCATTTCTTTTTTTTTTTTTAGGCACAATAGGCAATAAATATAGATATAGTGCGGCATATATGTTGATTATTAATATTTGTGATCAGCAGCTTTGCTCTATCAGCTCCATACATAAACACCAACGCTCCTGTCACATCATAATAATAACACCTGATTGATATACCTTTGCTCTGGCGCTTTGATGGCTGTGTTTGATAAAACGGAGCAAACTAATATATTTGTTGATGAGTTAATGATATCGAAATCATCCATTGACTCTCTCTCTGGATTCGTTCCAAACACACCGTTGTTTTACACGTTTAAAGAAAAAGAGATGAAGATGTATATTCATTCAGCGTCCGTAGCAGAATGGTTACTGGTGGTTATCTTCAACGCCCAGAGGACCCTAGGGGCGAGGTTATGCTCCACAGTTACCACACAATTTAACTCTAATGGAGGGAACTTGTGAAATTCCCGAATTCATTTGACCTTTACGACAATAATGACCTTTGAAATGTAGCCTTTTAACAGAAAGGGTGCGGGGAAGCTAGGGTGTCTAGTGAGATGGGTGTGGGGGCTAGGTTGTTTGGTAGGTAGGGTGTGGGTAAGCTCAGATGTCTTATGAGGAGGGTGTGGAAAAGCTGGGGTGTCTGGTAGTATGTGGGTAAACTAGGGTTTCTAGTAACCAGGATGTATAGATGTGCGGTATGCGTGGAACCTAGATGTCTGGAAGACTACTTGCCTGAAAGCCTTCTTGCTATGAAGTCTGAAAAACTGTGAAACAGTAAATTCTAGTATACAGAAATTGGTACATATGCGTCTGAATTTCTGTTAGCTTAGGGCTCTAGAGATTATCAAGTTCTGACGATGTTCCTGGAACCCGAGGTGTCTTGACACTGCGTAGTGTATATGGAAATCAAATTGTTTTGAAGTTCGTGTGTTTGGAAGTCTGTGCGACTGGAAGCTACATTCGTAGTTATGGCGTCTGGCAGGCTTTGCTTTGTGTATACAGTCTGGCTGGCGTGAAACTTGGATATCTGACTGCTTGGGGAGTTTGGACGCTTGGTCATCGGGAAGCTTGGTGTCAAGCTTGATCACAGGGGTCCGGAAATCAGAGGCAAATAGTTCTGAAATGGAGCTGAATACATGCTTAAGCCTGAGTGTTTTGTAAACTGGATATCTTTAAGCCTAAATGAAGAAAGGATGCATATGTGCCTGGAAACCTGAGTATCTCAAATCTTGTATATCCATAGTCCTAAATGTCTAACTAAGAGTTGATGTATCTTAGGGTCTGAAATTCTAGGCGTTGAAGGTCTCGGTGTCTGGAAGCCTAATTGTCCACAAGTGTCGTTGTCTGAAAGTCCACACATCTGGATGTCTAGCTACCCAGTCGGGGAGAAGGACAGGAACCCCGGGTACCTGAGATGGTGTGGGCTTGTAAACTTGGGTAACTTGAAACTTGAGTACATAGTTATCCAGGTATCTTAAATCCTGATTTTTGAGCAGCTTGTACCATGGAAACCCTGTTGACTATTTGATAAATGTCTAGAAGACTTGGTACGTGGTCGAAATCTAGGTACCTAGAAATCTAGGTTCCTGGAAGCTTCTGCGTTTAGAATTCTGGATAATCTTAAATTCGCGAGTTTAAACGTTTTCAGTGATCGGAAAGTAGGGAATCTCTATTGTCTAGATGTCCAGGTGTCTCTACACAAGAGAAGCTGAAATCCTTGGTTACTGGAAGATAATATCTATATACGTATGTGTGCATCGAGATCTCAGGATGTTTCAGTTTTGATATCAATAAGCATTAATGGCTTGAAGCTTTTGTACTGAAAATCTGGGTGTCTTAAAACTTACATGATTTTTTTTTCTTTTATGTTGAAGGCTCCAGTCACGGACAAAGGTCCACATCAAGGCCGGGCCTTAATTGAAATATGGAGAATTGAGAAACGGAGAAAGAAAAGACAAGGAAAAGTATTTAAGAATTTTTGAGAAAGTGAAAGACCCGTCTATTGAAATGAGCCAGGTCATAGTTATTGTGAAAGACATGAGAAGGTAGATAGTTCCAAAGCTTTGACGTGTAGGGAAAGAAGCAATTACCAAAACGGCACACCCTTGAGTTGCCGATGGCCACAAAATAATCATGTGACGCAGCAGCTTGCCGAGTATTGCCTGGTCTAGCACACAATCAGCCAGCTCTCGGAAGCAAAAACTAAAGTAATACCTATAGAAGAGGGAAAGAAAACCAGCATTGCGACACTGGGCAAGGGGTCAAGTTTGGAAGTTAGCCTGGGACAGTTTATAAGTCGGACCGCTTACGACTCAACTCTGTCAAGTAAGGAAAAGGAGGTAGAACCACCCCAAAAGTGAGAGCAGTACTCCATACAAGGACGAATCAATCCTTTGTATAAACGGGGCAATTGTTCAGAAAAGAAGTTACGACATCTAAACAGGACACCCAGTTTCTTAGAAGCAGATTTAGATATATCCATAATGTGGGGTGTCCAAGAAAGATCGTGTGTCAGAGTAATACCAAGTATGTTCATTGAGTCAAGAGATGGGACTACAGAACCGCCAAAGGAGAGATGATAGTTGCGAGGAGTTTTCGATGGAGAGATAGGTAGAAATTGGTTTTTGGAGGCATTAGAATTAACTAGATTTTGTGTACCCCATTGAGATATCCTTTCCAAGTCTGCGTTTATTGAGGATGATGTGTAAAGACGAAATGCAGATCGATTGAGAGAAGAGGGAGCAGAATTGAAGGATGTGAATGAATGCAGCGTTGAGTCAGCGTATGAGTGCACTGAATTGTTTGTGGAGGACAGGAAATCGTTGAAAAAAACGAGAAAAAGTATAGGAGACAGGACAGACCCTTGAGGGACACCGCTGTTGGTGGAGAAAAGGGGGGAGGCCGATCCATCAACAACCACAGAGATAGATCTGCCGGAGAGGAAGCTAGATATGAAGGAGCAAAGTGAGGGAGGGAAGCCAAAAGAGGAGAGCTTACAGATGAGAACCCGATGCCACACCCTGTCAAAAGCCTTAGATATGTCAAGGGCAACTGCACTTGACTCCCCAAAATCTTTCAGGGATGATCAAAAGTCTGCTCATTTAAAGTTCGGTTGTCTAAGAAACTTGGTTGTAGGGATTCATAATATATTGAGCCTCCATGTTTGGATTCCTGGGTGCCTAAGGTTTTGATTGTTTAGAATATCACAGCAATATACACTGCGTGCACTAGTTTCTCTCTATATATAATCTATGACAATCGTAAATTGCTATAATGGCTCTCAGATCTCCTTTACACAATCACGAATGTAGAGCACAGACACATTTCTTGAGATCATGCGCGTTAAGATCACGTTGTATAATGAATGTTTGATTGCTTCACCCTTTACGAAAAGTCTCACCGAACTACACGACTTTGTTTTCCATTGCACTTGCTGAGGTGTTGTCAGTCTTCTCTCTTCGTTGAGGAATCTCGGATTTTCTCGTCCAGTCCCCCTCCAAAAAAAATCCTCAGTTTCACAGAGGCAGACAACATTTTGGATCCTAATGATGCGTGAAATTAATGGTGTGGGTCTCCAGACTTTGGTATTGCTTGAGGATAATGGTGTTCGTTCCCAGGATGTTGATGCTTGGGGCTGGAGATGACTGTTCCTGCAGCGTTGACTCTTAAAGATAATGGTGATCGTTCCTGTAGTGTTGATCCTTGAAGATTAATGGCGATCGTGCCCATGATGTTGATGTTTGAAGATGATGGTGATCGTTGCCACATTATTGATGGGGGACAGTAATGCTTGTCACCCTCACTCTGCTGATGCTTGGAAATGATATTGGTCATAGTCACCCTGCTGTTCCTTGGATATAGCATTGGTGGTTCTTACGCTACTGATACGAGAAAATGCTGAAGGATATCTCGACGGTATTGGTGGGTATCTCCACAGTGAGTTGATACTTAAAAGTAATGAATGAGTATTTCATTCCTCATGATCATCAGTTTCACAGTTATTGCTTCGTTATTAAGGAAGTTTTGTTCTTTATTTCTTGTATTACGTAATTCTTTTTTCAATATCTTGCAAGGACTGTTGCCATTAGCAGTGATGCTCTATATCTTTCCCATCTATGTGCTGTGCGTGTCTCCAAGAGTGTGAATGGTGCGTGACTTGCTCCTCTGTATACAATGCTAATGTATGTATCATACGTAAGCTGGCCTCGGTGTATATTTCCCCTTTTTATATACGAAATAATACAGTCAGTATTTAAATGCTGTAAGTCATCGCTCGACAGCAAGCTAGTAGGATAATGACAATGGATGCGTTGGTCAGGTTATATCCAATCAGCTTACCACAGCATGTAGATGGAAGTGGTTTCATAATGTGTGATGATTGTTGCAGGTGTCAGGAACCTACCAAGACACGTTATAGCACCTGTACCACACAAATTTCTAACAGCAAATCTAAGCCTATCATTCGTAATTGTCGTGTTGGATGAATGTGCTGGAATTCATCAACGCGGAACATAATGACACACGTCCTTTACCAGCCCATCTCCCACTCGGTCCTGGAGCTGTTCCCAGTTAGATCTAGATTTAGAAAACTCTCTTGTACCGTTACGTCTCCAACCACATGAGATGTTGCTCCTTGTTGACAAAGCACACTCTCTTGGCATCGATCGGACGGACAAAAACTTAAGAATTCAAGACCATCTATCGCTGAAAAGCAATACACTAACTCTAGCCAGTAGCCAACAAAAGTTATATCTCTCAAGAATTATCAACAGTCTCTCCTTGCTGCCCAGTCGTGTAGCCTTGATTTACACTTTGGCTTATTATATACTTGCCACACTGTAATTAACGTGGTAACCGTACGTCAGGTTAGTCTGACAACCAAATCTCTGTTTAATATGGTAGTCTGCCCAAAGCATATTTAGACGTATCATTACTCTCTAACAAGAATAGCAGTGTGCAGACGGTTTGGCTTGACTAAACGCTACAGTAATACTTAGCTTAGGATATACAGTATTATTTACTCTGATAGAAACACGATGGTGTAGTGTGGGAATCACAAGATAGATTAGAGTTGAAGCCACAGAACCACACAGAAGCTTAGCCTAGTCTTCGCACATTAGTTTAGTCTAAGTACCACACAACAGTTGAGTTTAGAAACCACATAGTAGCTTCGTCTGGAAGCCGTGCAAGAGCTAAGCGTGAGAGCCGCACAATAGCTCAATCTGGAAGCCATGCATAATCTTAGTTTGGGGCTGCACAACAGATCAGTCTGGTAACTCTGGTAAAGCCTTGTTTGGCATCTTATTGCTAAGAGGCACAACGCAGCTTACTCTGGGATCCCCACTACAGATTAGTCCAGGACAACAATTGTGTCCAAAATTCGTTTTAAGTTTAGCCTTGAAAACTCACTGCAGCTTCGTCTAAAATTGTCATGGTAGTTTGACACGGGAGCCAAGTCTGGACCTCTGATGACGTCGTATTTTTCGGAACCTCGTTGTAGTTTCCTGCTGATTTTCCCGTAGCTATTTGTAAAAGTCTCTCATCATCTTATGACAAGTGCTAAGGAACCTTTGTAGAGACTGACCTAGAAAAGCTTTGTAAATCAGCGTCTGGTAGCCTCACTAATGATTAGTTAGTCTGGGAGACTCATTACATCTTAGTTTCTAAGAATAACCAGACCTAACTGCAACTTCCATTAAATAGCCACATAGTAGTAGCTGTGGTTGAAGGCTACACTACAGTCTGGTGTGGGAGCTACAAAGCTTAATTATGAAACCACAGCACAACTGAGTCAAATAACCACAGCGCAACATAATCTAGAATCCTTACCGCAGCTTTGTCAGGTTACCACATTTCAGCCAAGTATGGTACTCACTTAAAGCTTACGGTGGTAGGGTGAATCCAGGTGTGTGTGTGTTGCGCCCAACTAAACCTTGTCTTGGGATCTGGGGAAAGTTAAGTGAAGGATGAACACGTCAAGCTGCTGGAAGGCCTTACTACACATTAGACTGGAAGCTTCGTTTTGCCTCACTGATTGCAGCTCATCTGTTTGTGGACACAATACACTCAGGAAATATTACTAGCATTAGGAGTTCACCTCACTGCATTGGATACATCAGGCACGGAGGCCAACCATGTCATTACAGAATTTCTTTCATTAATACTTACGAATAGCTTCCCACAAATATCATTTTCATGGTCAGGTAAAACCGTTTTTGAATGTCATTGTTTTTCACGTGTTACTTGGTGAGAAACAGAATATTGTTTATCTGTTATCAATATATATATATATATATATATATATACACACACACACGAAGTGTGATAAAAAGTTTCTATGGCTTAGCCTTTATTCTAAATGGCCCAAACTGACTCACAGTCAGCAACTCAAACCGCTACACCACGGAGGCCCGTTTTGTGTGAGAGTGTGTGTGTGTGTGTGTGTGTCTGTTTGTATTTTGTGTATATATGTAATAACCTATCTGTACAGTACTCTGAGGAAGTTCCAAATTCGTGAGATCCCATCACTAGAATTATAATTATTTGCATAATACTTTTTAAACTGTCGTAGCTATCAGCATTCATGGTCTTATTATTTAGCTACTCCATCCATCCACTACTGTCATACTGTAAATACACTTCTTCAATTTTTTCCAACAAGTTTATTGTCGGGTCTCATGGTATGGCCTCTAATTGTTAAGTCTTTGAATATCTCGAAGAATTGCTAACTGCTAACATCATCAAAATAGTCTAGAAAGTTGAGGGTGGTGATGAAGTCACCTCGTACTCTTTTCTTTTCCACGGTGGGCAAATTTATGGCATCTAACCTTAATCAGCCGTTTCAATTTTGGCACCATCTCTATTAGCACTTTGTCTCTCTTTAAGTACAACGACCAAACTTGAGTACTTATTGTAATTTTGTCTTAATATACGCTGTGAAGTTTGCTGAATATTTCAATATTAATGCCCTTTAATAGAATTCTAATATTTGCCAGCATTCTGTTTATCTTCATTATTTTCTTAATGTGGAACTCTAACGACAGGGTGGTTACAATTTCGACTAGCAAATCCTACACACACACACACAGATTTCTTCAGCTTATTTTTTGCTGGATGACATTAGTACTGAGGCCTATCACCCGTATATCACATACACTGGGAATATCGTCTAGGTTCCCTTGTAAGATGATGCAGTACTCGCTCCTGTTTTCTTCCTTAGTGACCTAGAAATCATTGCAAACATAACTGCAAGCACATCTAAGTATGAATCCAGTCCATCTGTTAAATCATGTTCGTAGATCAAGAAGAGCAATGGTCCCAGGGTCGAACTCCGTAGTGCACCAATAATACATAGATCAAGAAGAGCAATGGTCCCAGAGTCGAACTTCGTGGTTCACCAGTAATAACCATAATCCATCTCGGGGGGGATATTCTGACATGAGTCCTTTGTTCCTTTCCACTAAAGTAGTTTTCCACCCATTGAAAGAATCTTCTCCTTTTTCTTCCTTGAAGATCAAGCTTATTCATTGTCTTTTATATGATACAATGTCAAATGCCTTCTAGCAGTCCAAAAACACACAGACCATCCACCCCTGTCGTTTATCTAAAATGAAGCTTTCTCTCTTGTATATCAGTGTGTATGGTTTCATCATTTACGTGTGAGTGTATTTCTGTATTATGCGTGACTATTAATCTTTTTTCTCGTTTTAGGTAATAAAACACGTCACTATCCAAACTGCAGTTTTGTGTATGACACTGCTAATGTATCTCCCGTCACTACGTCGAAGCAGTTGAAGGACTGATGAGTGTAATATATCAGGCAGGTCTATCGAATGGATAATGGCTGATGTGAGAGTGTTAGATGAGATAGGTGGGATCATGATTATGTCTACCGCGAGAGTGTTAGGCGAGACTAACACCAGGGACCTGGCTCTTCCCTCACTGGTATAACCAGCAACAGTCAGTCAGCTGGGCTGATGCTTGCCATGCTGCTCACGGTCTTACGGCTGGAGGAACCGCTGTCCCTGCCACTCCAGGATACGTAATGAATTTCTAATAAAATCTGCGGTTTCTTAACAACTTAATGAACCTAATCTATTGCAAGTTACGTGTCTCGAGCTTTGGTTAACTTGTTAAAGTGGCAAATGAAAATGGACGTTAAAAATCAGTATCTTTAGGAACCACTAAAACATTTCATCCCAGTGGAACTTGATTTTAATCCAGATAATATAATTTAAGCTTCGTCTGGATATGTCGTGTAAGGTTCTTAAAATCATTGATTCTAAAGTCTAGATCCAATGATGCTGTGTCCTCAACTCAACTCCAGCGGCTTCTGTTGCTGCTCTTTTTAAAGGACAGATGCTGGCGACCACCACCAACTAAAAACCACTAACGCCAGTGTCCATATTGACTACACCGTCATACTTGACTGTCTAAGACATCTTACAACTATACAAGCAAGACCTAATACAGGCGATGCAGACAGACCTCACATCATTGTAGTGGATGCTTCGCATATCATACATGAAAGCCAACTGTGAAGGATACGGGAGCTGGTGGCAAAAGAGGCTATTATGGCTGGTGATGTTTGAATTTCAAACACCTTTTTTTGGATTTTTAGTCAGTTATATGTAATCATATTAAGCTCATCCAACATAATCTGCTTACATTATTTTGTTATGTTTGATTACATTTGTCCCGGAACCATTGAGCAAACACTGTTTCCCTTTTAAACGTCTGTTGTTCTATAATCACTGGATTAAAGTCGATCAAATGAGGGTAGCCTGACCTGACACGTCCTTACCTGATGTAGGTTATGAATAGTACATTTGATTATACATTATAAAGTAGACTTTAGAGTCAGTTAAACCAAACTGGTAGCAACAGTAATATTGTATCATCCTGGCCTCCCACTAATGTTGCTGGTGTTCATAGAGAATACTCTCGGCATCAGCACTGGTGAGGGCAATTGCCACTCGGGTGTGCCATCGCTGGAGGATCACTGGCACTGGTGTTCCTATCCAATGTTGTCAGCCTCTCACTTCAGGCGGCTGGCATCGTTATGTTTACAGCTGTTAGATTATCAAACCAGAGAGGTAAGATCACCACCTATAACAACTGTTAAAGCTTTTTTGTTTTTTGAGCGAACATAATAGATCACTGATAATTCCCGTGAGCGTCTCAAAACAGACGGGTACGGTCATCATTACGACTGTTTTGGTTTCAGACTGGGCAACTGTGGGAATCTACATAAATATTTTCGTTTTAAACATACCTCCGAAGCATAGTAATTTTTTCATCATCTATACATATCGCTCCAGTCCAGCCACCTCTTACTACAGTCCCTCATAGTGGCCGAAGTAGAACATCCACAATACCTCCCGGTCTTTTCACTGCTCTTCACACACTCTCTCTCACTAGCAAACTCTTACTCACCGACACGCCCCAGCACACTCCCACACACTGAACCATACCAACACATTTTCACAAACTGACCGAATCAAAAAACGGGATTTATCATCGCCACCCCCTGCGCAGACGAGGTAGCGTCAGGAGACAGACGAAACGGCCACACTCACACACACTCAGTCTCTAGCTGTCATGTGTAATGCACTGAAACCACCGCTCCCTATCCACATCCAGGCCCAACAAACCTTTCCGTGGTTTACCCCAGACGCTTCATATGCCCTGGTTCAGTCCATTGACAGCACGTCGACCCCGGTATACCA
>JAYMFT010185057.1:0-25880 GCA_038088735.1 Panulirus argus
ATATGAAAAATTCTAGTCATCCATAAAAAGAATTTCCATGTATTATTCGTCTATTCATGCGCCCCTTGAGTCTAAAGTCCCATTAGTTCATTCAGAGTGTAAACAACGGTGAGAGCGTTACGAGATGAGAGCTGAGTGCGTTAAGCCCAGCAAGTGTATGAATGCTCTGACGTCTGGTAATGAGAGTGATCCATTTTTAATGGACTCAAGTACGTGGATAGACTTGACTTCATGATTTTAACGGATGAGAGGGAAAATAGACTTGAGATGATAGATAGAATGAGTTTACGGTTGAAATCTGATGGCAGACTAAATATTAAGGTCTTTGTATAGGGATTTCATACAGAAGAAAATTTTACGATATTAGGATGAAGTGAAAAAGAAAAAGAATGATCGTTTAAAGTTTACCGAAGTATTACCATAATCTCCGTTTTCTTCAGATGTTACCAAAACCTTGTTGGAGAGTTTTGTTGAGTTCCATTTACCAACTAAACTGCACGAGTGAAAGTTTCTTACCCTTCACTTACCCCTGGTACCTCACAGTCCCTCCCTCTCTTCCTTTCCTTCATTGATTTTAATTTTCATTTCTGCCTTCCTCCTACGTCTCCGAGCAAGCCTCACCTTCCCGCTATCATCTGAGGGCGTCTTGCTCGTCGTCCATTCCCTCCTTTATGCGCACCGCCCACTAGCTGTCGGCCGGAATGGGAGTCGCTGCGTTTGCCCTGGGATTGTGATGTCCAGTGAATTAGTTACGGTTTACGGCATGGGTAATGAAGTGCCGGGCGGTTGTCGGAGACCGTAAAGTGCAACCAACGGGAACAGAAAAACGATATTCTTTTTTATTTTCATTTTAATTGAGGGGTTTCTGTTGCCAGTAATTCACAGCATGGTTCAAGTGTTAGTGTTTGTTTGTGTGTGTGTGTGTGTGTGTGTGTGTGTGTGTGTGCTATTCATGACGTAAACTTACATCTCGTTGTTATTGTCACTAAACCGTCGCCTTAATATGCTCACATGACCATCATGTGTTTAGAAGTGTGTAGTAGCCTAGTTAGTAGCTAACATTACGTGGGAGACGATAGCCTGTTACAGGTTCCCTGGTAAGGGAGGCGGCCGCTAGAGGCCCTCCCGGCACTCTGGTACCCCTTATTTTCGCCAGCCTTGATAGCGCTCCTCCTTCCGCTCTCCCTCATTGTTCGCTTATCCTGTAGCATATTTGTTTCCTCTCCATCTGCAGTATTGAATTGGTTGTCTTTCCTTCTTCCTCTCAGCCAGTTGTAACTACTTGTGATTTTCGTTTGTCAGCCAAGTTGGTATGGCCCTCTCATCCATTCTTATCTGCTCTCGTTCTTGTCAATTGCGTCTTAGCAGCTTTTGTCACCCTTTGTAATAATCCTCCGCCATTTCCGCTCTTTTCCACGCATGTCGTCCTTATGTTCCCTGTCGTCTTTACTTCTAACTCAGTCTGCCACCACGTCTTTCCTCTTTGTTTTCTTCCACCTTCTACTTTGTAATCATTTAATTGTTTGTTTACTCCTGTTTTAACGCATCGCTACAGATCCCACAGTTTATCTTCATTTCCTGTCATTTTAATCTCTGCCTCACACTTCTGGTTTGGGTAAACAGTCCCTTCTGTTCCTCTCCTGTTCATTATTCCTTCTGTTCACTGTTTCTTCTTCATTCCTCCTGTTCGTAGTTCTGAGTCTGTGTCCTTGGCCCTGTATACGTCGTCAGCCGTGGTCATATTGGGTCATCCTGTAACATGACTGTGTTTTTAGTATAGGTGATAGCTGAGCCTCCAAGCATGCTGCTGTGAGTAAACAGGAGCAAAAGTTTACCCAAAACTGTTGAAAAGTTAGAATTGGTGTTGCAGAGGGAGGCGGGTATGTGTGTGGGAAGGGCGAGCGAGCGGTGAGGTGTGGTAGGATGTGTGGTGGAGCAGCTCTGCCACACGTGTGAGAGTGCAGGCCTACCACCGCCGCCAGCCCCCCGGGACCACCCATACCCATGCACTTCTGGGGTGAGGAGAGGCAGCAGGCGGGCGCGGGCGGGCTGGGGTGGGCGAGCGCCTGACTGGGCCGTGGGCGGGTGGTGAGAAGGGCGCCGTGCCCGGGCGGCAGGGAGTGTTACCAGCCGGCGGTGCACCACGCCGCCCCACACATGGCATCACAAAGCCTAGCATACCCCGGCGGTCTGGCCCGCCAGGCGCCCGCCTACCGCGCCTATCCGCCCTCTTACTCCTCGGCCACCCACGCCGGCGCCCTCTGCTCCCCCAACTACTCCATCACCTACCCGGACTACACGAGCGGGAAGAGCGAGCTGGATTCCCGGTACAGCCGTCAGACCCCGGCCTGCACCGTGCCGCCCCAGCCCCAGTACCTTCCCCCGCCGCCCCCTGCCCACGCCCGCTACCGCCACCCACCGCCCCGACCCTCGCCCACCGCCGTCACGCAACCCACCTATGTGCACGGTGGTCGGTCACAGGTGGGGGCGGGCGTGCACCACTCGTCTTTGTCTGCCAATGCGGCTACCACGCCAGCGCTCCCGGCCTCCCCGCGCCCTGCCCACACTACTTCCCAGTCGCCACCCACCAACCACACGCCCCACACTTCCCGCCACGCCCCTAGTTGCACGTGTCGCCCTTCGCCACGTCACTGCCGGGCGTGCGGGCCTCAGGGAGGCCGTCACCACCTGGGGGGCACTTGGGGGGCACGGCCCCCTAGCACGGGGCGCGTGCCCAGCCGCTCCAGCAGTTTCAGCTCGCGGCGCTCGGGCGGCCTCTGCCCACCTCCTGCCGACGATGAGGGCGCCCTGAGCGACACATACCTGGCGGTGCGCCTCAGCGGTCGCCGCCAGGCCCCCGGGTTCCTCTCGGATCGTGAGGACGGCGGGGAGAGGGTGTCATGGGCACCCGATGTCAACGGTGACCGCTCCCGCGTCGCCCCAGGCTCCCCCCGCTCGCGACCACTACGATCACGACGCACCTCCGACTCCACCGTGCGACCCACCGACCATCAGCAGCACAGGCAGCAGCAGCAACAGCAACAGCAGCAGCAACAACCGCAGCAGCAACAGACACAGCAGCAGCAGCAGCAGCAACAAGAGCAGCAGCGGGGCAGTGGGTACGACAGCGAGGGGGAGCAGCCCACCATCTGGGGGCTTGGGGGCCCGGGCGACCAGCAGAAGGCTTGGGGGCTGGGCAGCAAGGGCGGCGTGGAACTCCGCCACGCCAGGTTCCTCCTCGACTACGGCTTCACTAAGGTAACGTGCCCCTCCCTCTCCCGCCACCTAGCCAGGTGGTCATGATGCTGGCCGTAGGTAGGATGACCCATGATCTTGTGAATGATGTTGTGTCCCCAGCCACCCGCCTTCCCCAGGGTAAACCTCGTGTCCCAATGCCTCCCACGGTTTCTTAATGTTGGGAATACTTGGGACCTGAACCCCTGCTGCACCTAGTGACCTGGGTCATGGGTTATCCTGGTAAGATATTCCCTGTTGGCGCCTAAATTGGGTTCCTGTTCAGTATTCCAAAACATCACAATCTAAGTTCATGAGCTTCCTGGGAAACTGGGTAAAGTTGATAAATACTTCTGGAAGCAGAATGTTATGCATAGTTAGGATGTCATCGCCGTGGACGGCCGGAGACTTAGACATTGTCGTGTCTGTAGTGAAGGGGAGGGGAATAATGGAGACTGCTTACAAAGCACAGGATAAGTTCAGAGGTAGAGCAAGAGACAAGTAAACTTAAGTGAAAGTTTTTCTGATAATTCAGTTCACACAGCGGGATTACTAACATATATAAAACGTCCCCCAGCAGCAAGAATTCGAAGTGCTATCATTTGTCTGGGAAGTGGATACACTAGCTGATTAGCGTAGCACTAACTATTTAGCATGTCCAGCTCCCACACAAATGATAGTGGTTCGAATCCTTGATGTTGGAGAGCATTATGTATTTTATGAAAATGCACCTTTATTGCAATATATATATATATATATATATATATAATATGATATTTTTTGGGGGGAAGGTTAGGAACCAAACTGGGATACTTTGATTATACTGTTATTTGAAATATAAATTTTTACAAAAGGCTGAAAATAAAGTTGTGCCAGTATCATATTAATACTAATATATTCCAAAAATATTCAATGTTATAGCAGGTTGGGAATAAAACCGGGGAAGATTTCATTAAACGTTGTAGACCTGGAGCAGCCTGGTCCCTGCGGTGTGGCTGATCTTACGGTTGTATCTTTTCCTTTCTTTTTCACGCTGATTTTTGCTCGTTAGTGCAGTTTAGTTTTTTAGATATTTAGTTACATTTATCTCGTCACCCTGCGTTTGTTATTAACGTTGTCCTTTTGCATTATTCATTATGCACGAGGGTGGAGTGGGTGGAAGTTACAGCAAGCATTAAGGATGCACCCAAGTGGTTTGGTGGACTGATGTAACTAGCCATCCTTGTGTCTGTCAGGGATGCTTACCCATACACCGCTGGAGAAACTCTGATCAGACTGAGACAGTCGAGTTACCGGAGCTCACATCCAGAGCCAATCTGTGGTGGAGAGGGCTGTGAGCTCTCCCGTGGAGCTCTCCCTCTCCATCTGTCAGTCCATCACTCCAACTTGTCCGTTCTTCCACTCTTCCGTCCATCCGATCATTTACCTGACCATTCCTCCGTTTATTCGATCATTTCACCGTCTATTCGTCCGATCATTCGGTTGCTCACCCGTCTGTTCCTCTGTCCATTTACCCATCCTTACGTTCCCTCGTTCGTGTATGTCTCTGTCTGAGACTAGCGTAGTGAAGGACGTTCTGCCGGTTGTGTATATACAGTGCCTGGTGGACGGACGGTACCGGCACCTTCCTGTAGGGGAGGCTGGCCTGAGATTGGGCACTGCCGCTCGCTCTATACACGGGCCCGCTCTCGCCACTCACACTTCCCCGTTATGCATGCATGTCCATCCCCGGGCCTGCTGGTCGTATAAGTATGAGTATACTGGCCCGTGTGGTGCTCACATACGAATATGAGTCCGTGTTTGTGGTGAGGGTCTGTGGTATTTGTCCGGCTCCAGCTCTGATGACCAGGTGATATGAGAACAAACAACCCCCCCCCCCACACACACACGGCAGCGACGGGATTTCAAAACTGATTTGAAAAAGAGAGAGAGAGAGACGCGGGAAGTTTTATCCCTTTTTTTTCTTTCATTTTCTATATCTCCAGTGAAGGGGTAGCTGGATGGAGGAATAACTGGATGGAGACCAGACCCCAACGGCCGGGAGATAGGAGCCCGTCAGAGAGAGAGAGAACAGTAGTGAATCTTTCAGAGGTTACATCATGTAAGAGAGAGGAAGGGTGAGGGTGATTGGTAACACTGAGGGAGATACTGATCAGGCATCTGTTGGGCTGTAAGACAGGAATACTTACAGCAGCTGTAAGGTTGCAAAACAGGACGGAGCATTCACCTCATCTGTTACACTGCAAGATAGTAGGGAGTATTCATCGCAGGTGTTGTGCTGCAAGACAGAAAGGAGTACTTACCACAGCTGTTGGACTACAAGACAGGCATGAGTTCTTACCGCAATTGGTAGAATACAAGACAAGAAATATTTACCGCAGCTGTTGGGATACAAGGCAAGAGAGACATGCCGTAACTGTTAGACTACAAAACAGGAAGGAGTACTTACCGCAGCTGTTGGGCTACAAGACAAAGTACTTACCGCAGCAGGTAGAGAGGCGAGTCAAGGAAATGAGAAAATAAAACACCGGGAGAACGGAGGTTATCCGTAATAACCTCACGAAATTATAAGCAGTAAATTGTCACGCGAGGAGGCGCGCAGAAGGTGTGCGAGGGTGAGACGTGGATGACCCGGACGTACAGTAAGAGATCTGCGGGTGGCCAGAGGAAAGCTTTGAAGTGTTGCCCCTCCCGAGAGTCCTGGAGTGAGCGGGAAGCGTTGACGAGATGTTAGAGATGTGATGAGGGAATTACGCCCAAATAGATTCCTTAAAATACATAATAGATAGACACGTTTACTGATGGCATATAGTCGTTAGCCTCAGAATGAAGAACCAGCGTCAGGAGAGCAAGATGAGAGCCAACCTCATCCTGTTATAAGGTCTGGAAGTGAGAAGAAGCACTGGGGAGTCTGTACAGACAGACCAGTTTCACGAGCTGGTTTACTGTGTAGCCGCTGGACAATATAAACAAAAGTCAGGTTACAGTGAATGTATATTTTGGGAGGAGAGAATTGATGGAACAGACCTTAACACGGATATCAACAGAAGACGTCACGTCTCATACATGTCCTGCACTTTGCCTGCGTGGGTGATGCTGAACTGGAAGGAGAGGAGCGGAGGTACCGTATGTTGACACAGGACACACGTGAGTGGCTAATCTTTATGGCAGTCAAGTAAGTGCACGAGACGGGTTCCAAGCAGGTCAGATGAGAGGAAGCGGAGAGCGCGGGATCCACAATGGATTCCCAAACCTTGGTGGAAGTTAGAGTGGAGTTCCACAGAGGTCGTTGTTGACGCATTGAGAACATATCAAGTTTGTGATCTGCCGTATGGACAGACATTACATTGATAGAGTGAGGAGCGTTTAAGATCGCTGCCTCTTGTGTGGAATCGTACTAACCACAGTAATATTCACATCCCGATTCCTCTATCAAGGCATAAAGTATTGAAACTGAACTGATACTTACGGTAGTTTCTTCCATGTCGGGTCAGAGAAAATGAGATAAAGCAGGTAAGACGAACTTACACCTTCTTACTTCGAGGAACTGAAGGAATCCGCTGGTGAAGGAGAAGGAAGCAAGAGTTACACTACTCGGAGTATTTTAATCAGAGAAACACGGACGGATTGCCAGAGCATATTGGGTAACCTCAATATATGTGGATCAGGTTAGGTTGTAGAAGACTTGTGCCCATATTGGAACTTAAACACATTCTTGGCCCCTCAGTCTGTAGAACAGCTAAAAGGAAATGAATTGAGAAAGACACTGGGACTGAAAAAAAAGAAATGTTTAACGATAAGAGGGAAGGCAGTGTACCAACCCACCAGAGAGTGACACAACCAGAATGAAGCAAATGAAGGAAGGAATGATAGATGAATCTTATGATTACCTTCTCATTACTCCACGAAAGATGTTGATTATTCTGGACTCGAATGCTGGAGTACAATAGTCTTCTGGTGTCAGGCGAAGGTCTGCAGTGGTGTAAACATCACACGACAGATGTGTTATTATTACGGTCTGCGTCCCGTATTGATTGGGTCAGCCTCGAGCAGGATGGAGGCGGTCCAGTTGTGGATCACCCCTTGAAATTACCTTCATTGGGAGAACCATTAATAAACCACCGCAGAGAGAAAGTTCCTCATTAAGAGACCAGTTAATCATTAGTCAGAGACTGACCCATTAAGGGGAACCGTTAATGAACTGACCTTGGTAATGATCCTATTAGGGAAACCGGCTCGCCATTATCTCTGAAAAAATCTCGCCCATGAAGAGTATTTCTTGATAACCAACGCCGGAAGCTCCCGCCATTACAATGGCACAGCTTACTCACTCTCTCTCCCACTCTCTCTGGGTGAGTCCAACCGGAAAAATGATATACTAGTTTACTGATGAAGATTTACGCAGGAAGACCTTGGACTGGCAGACTTGTTACCTGGGTGAAGTGTTTCTCTCTCTCTCTCTCTCTCTCTCTCTCTTACATAAAGATAATTCACCCCCCAGGAAACTTTCCTTTGTGATAGCTGTGTGGGTAGGTGGGTTACTGGAGTCTTAAAAGATGGGAGAGATGGGGTGGGGGCGAGTGGGGCAGGCCAGTGAGAGATGACGTGATGATGGAGAGAGTGGGAAATGCGGGAGGGAAAGGTATGGGAGTCGTGGGAAAAGTGGTGGACGTGTAAAAACTGAAGTCGGAAAGGAACGAAGAGGCGACGCGAGTGAAGTGCCGTGTGTATCCCTCGACCTCCCTGCCTCCCCTCCCCCTCCCTGCCTCACCGCTGACTTCAGAGCCGCATTGTCAACGAATTGTTTGCGCAATGGTTCGACTGCGAGAATTATTTTACGATGTTTAGTTTTTTTAAAATGCGGCGACCTTACCGCGAAAGGCTTAGGCCATAAGCGGTAAGTACTAAGGGAAAAATGCCAGATGCTCCAGGCAGTGTCAGGGAAGTAAGTGTTGTTGCCACCCACCGCGAGGTGATTTGAGTCAGCCACCGCGAATTACCCACGGTGGCCACCGCAAAACGCCCGAGGCGACACCGCGAAGTAATTTGGTTATCCACCGCGGATTAGATTGCTTAGCCCCTTAAACAAAGTAACATGGTAAATTTACCGGGAAATAGCGCAGGTCATGCACCACGAAATGTGTAGGTCATCCTTCCGCGAATTATCGCGGTCAGCCACCACAGATTCTTTGCTGAACCGTAAAGAGGACCTGGGTAGACATCACCCAGCGCGAAATCACCGCGAATTCCCGTAGGTCAGCACGGCAACACACGCCCCCACGGCATCTGTTAGTTCTGTATAAGCCTGGATATTTGCTCCCCAGTTCCCGGGTGGCAGGAACGCGAAATACCTTCTGCCTTCCCCTCCCCCTCCCGACCTCTCTCTCTCTCTCTCTCCCTCCATCGTGAAACACTCGGTTCCCTCACCGCGAAATTCTGCGGGTACCTCCCGCGAACTGATGGGGTTAACAAGGTTAATAGCGGAGGGTTATAGCCGGCCGCCCTGGCCAACTGTTGTTCTTATTGATTTTTTTTTAGTCTGCATCTGGGAGGCTTGTTTGGGAGGGGGGGGGGAGAGGGAGATTGTAGGAGGAAAATTGGTTGGTGAGGAGGGGGATATGGAGTGGAAGGGGCAGTTTGTGAGTGTACAGAGGGTGAGAACAAACAGTTTATGAGAGGACAAAGAAGATGGAACGGGGAACGGGCAGTTTGTATGCATACCAAGTAGAGGGAGGGAAATGGACCGGTAGAGAGAGTACTTCTGACGAGATTTTGCTGAAATGCAGGGCTAGCGCATAGCGCTCACATCAGGCAAATGTAGGGTTACGAAAAATGAATCGTGTGAGTTACGTGTTGTAAGGTGATATTGTCAGATGGAGAGACTGTGTGTTTGTGGACGGGAAGCCATCAGCCCGCGTGTGGGTGAGCCAGAAAGAAAAGATAGCTACATAGGGCAAGGGAGTGAAACTTGACATCCACTGAAGCGCTGGCTCACTGCGCGCGCAGCCGTTACTTACCCTCCCGGTACCCAGGCGGGCAGTGCCGGTAATATGCCTCCTCCCTGGTTGGTGGCTCACGGGAGGGAGCGGACGGAACAAACAGTTTTGCGAGACGTGGGGAGAGGCCAGATAGTGTGTGTGAGGAAAGAGGCAGCGTGTATTGGCTGGTTTGTGAGCAGGTACAGTGGGTGGAAGTTCTGGTCTGTGAGAAGGTGGGAGAGGAAGTGGAAGGGATAGTTTGTGAGATAGAGGTAGTGTGACGAAGTTAGTGACAGGACGGAAGCTCTGTGATGGACATTCAATAGAAGTAAGAATGGGAGATGGAGAGGAGAGGAGGGGGGTTGTATACACTTCTGATTGCCCAGTATACTTCATGGTAGACTCGGTATACTATAATGATATACTCTGTGGCTCAAGAAGTACACAGTGTGTTGTATAGCAGGTTACGAAAGTATACTTGATGGAGGTAGCAGTATGGTGTTGGGTTATTGTGTGGTATGTTTATACAGGGTATGACCAGATCCCGTATGGCGGTGGGAGGTGTAAATTTTCCAGAATATTGCTGCCCAACACCAAGTGCTAAATTCAGCGAAGGCGATGCTATGGATATGCAGGCAAAACCACATGCTGCTCGCTGGGAATACTGCTGTAGTACTGGGTGGAGTTGAAAAGTATGAGTTAACAAAGGAAGATGACTTTCGGGGACTGTGCCATATATATAACAACATAAATTCAGTACTTTTATTGATACAAAAATAAAAATATTCAAGAACATTATATGCAGTAAAACCTAACTTGAACTTGAATTACTGAAATAATCTGAAATTACCGGACGTTTGAATCGTGTTGGAATTCAAATCAGAATTTTTCTTAACGGCTGAAGGTTGATTAAAGTTATTTTACTCTAGATATGATTAGAAGTGGTGAAGATTTGTAAGTACGAGTGTTATATTATCATGGCTGTTGACAGACAGTAAGACAGCGGAAATTTTGAAAATAGGAAGCGATACTGTAAGGTGGTGGTAAGCAGGTAGTGGCGTGGATGGATGGGGTTTGGGGCCCTCCTCATTCATCCTCACGTCCATGGGATATATGAGGCTGTTGCCTGATATTTTCTCATCATTATGAGTAAGGTCTCATTCCCGTTATGAGAACTTGTTCTTTAATCCTCAAAAAAGGAGTTTAGGTTTCGGACGCGCGCGCGCGCACGACACACGCGCTTTGCTAATTATGAATTAAATCAAACTTGCATTAAGATCATTATAGTTATCAGATCGTGGTTGTGAGTTTAACATTTTAGGTCTTGAGCCTCGTCCGTTACAAGTCTCCAGGATAGTTCTTGAGTATAAAAGTTATATAATGTTTGACCCGTGGACTCTAAGCCTTACGCTACCTGTACATAAGGCTGGCTCTTCGGGGAGAGAGAGAGAGAGAGAGCCAGGGCGAGACAGTGTGAAGGCGGTACAGGAAATCAATGGAAATAAATGACACATTCAGTAATGAGGGGGTTCGAATCCCTGCCCAGCCTCCCTCCCGCTCGGGGCGCTCCCACCCGGAGCTTATCATAGCTTTTTTTTTTCCTTTCTTTTCCATCGCATTCCACCAGTCGCCATCATCATCTCAGCGCTTGTTTACTGTGGTTTCCGTCTCGTTTCTCTGCTGTCGCGGTGTCTGTCCCGTCTCCTGTATTGTCTTGCATAGATCCTCTCGGTTTCTTTCTCATTCCCACATTTGACTGTTTCCTTCCTGCCTCCCCGTCTGTTTCAGCCTCCTTCCCATCCCCCTTTTCACTCTTACCGTCCTACCTTTCGTCTGTCCCACTTCTGTCTCATCTACATCCTCTCTCACTGTTCCTCTGCCTATCAGTCTTTCTCTTATCTTTATCACCTCCATTCCTTTTTCTCTCTTCGTCACCCTTCACGTAAAATCATTATCTTTAGTCTGCCTTTTTCACTCTTATTATGTTCGTCATCTCCCCTTCCACCTGTGTAATACTTAACCCTCTTGCTCACGATTATGCTTTACGTGTGTGTGTGTGTGTGTGTGTGTGTATCCCTGCCTCTCTCTCTCTCTACCCAACGTGCTCCATGAGTCGCTCTCTCCCTCCCACTCTGACTCTCTCCCTCTCTTTGCCTCTCTTCCCCTCACTTCCGCCCACACGGCGGAACAGCCTTCCTAATTCAAACAACTTTATCTCCCGGACTGCCGCCCGCCCGCGCCTGAGGACATCTGAAGGTTATATAATGTTTCTCACGCCTCCACCCACCTAGCGCGTGATCCACACATCACGGTATTTTACTCGTGGTCTCCATCAAGTCACAAAATCGTAGCTTATGTCTGATTTCCTTTAAGGCAAAAATGGGAACAATTTGGAATTCATATTATACTCTTAGAAATTGTAGAAACTGTCTTCATTCTCACAGCCTAGAATGCTACAAAACTCTTTTATCAAATTGTAGAAACTGTCTTCATTCTCACAGCCTAGCACATTACAAATTTCTCTCTCCTGACTTTCACTACATAGTACAAATAGTAATTATAATACAAACGAAAGGATCAACTATAGTAGTGCCAAAAAAATCACGTTAACAAGTAAAACGGTGCAAACACTGACTGTGTGACAGCCATAATTTTCATTGTTTTCAGCACACGAACCTATTTTCCACGTTATACGTGATAATCGTCCGCCAGTCATATAAGTCTCAGCCTCCATAGTTATATGCCTGTTTTATGTACGCTTGGAGACTCTCCATTCACCATACTTCTACATTTTTGTTCTGGTTCAGAATTATAGTGAATTTTACCCATACATCCGCCCAGCGTCACTCACAATTCTTTCTCATTATATCTAGACCTTCTATCATTTCTACCACGCGTCAACCACACTTCTGGGCCATACCTATAAATCTGACCCAAATCAACAACATTTTTTCAGCAACACCATCCATGGCCCAACAACCAACACCTCTCCATCCTGTAAACAAACCGTGTGCTGCCGTGTACACCAGCCGGCCCCGCTGCCAGGCGCGCACCAGAACAGGTGGTTTTGTGCGGTCCGAGAGGGAGCTGGGGTAGAGCGTGCGCGTGTATGTACGTGTGTATGATGACCGCCGAGGCCATTGATCAATAGCAGTGACTGCTCCCCGCTGTGCTTTCCTGCTTGTGTGTGCTTGTGTGGGAGGTTTGGGGTAGGGGGGTGTGGGTGTTGTTGGGTACGCGCGGACCCAAGCGCATTCGTATCGGGTTGTTTTGCTTTTATTATGAAGTCTTTAACATTTGTCTACGACCACTTATACCGCTTATCCAGTGAATTTTGTTGATTTTACCTCTTCGGTACCGTTCTTTATACCTGTAACCTAGCCTTCAAACATTCATAATATTTTTTTTTATGTTGAAGGCTCGTCACGGACAAAAGTCCACATCAAGGCCGGGCCTAAGTTGAAATATAGAGAGAATTGAGAAAGGGGGAAAAACAGACAGGGAAAGTATTTAACATTTTTTGAGAAAGTGAAAAACATGTCTCTTGAAATGAGCCAGGTCATAGTTATTGGGAAAGACATGAGAAGGTAGAGAGTTTCAAAGTTTCGACGTTTAGGGAAGGAAGCAGTCCTCAAAACGGCACACCCTTGAGTGACCGATGGTCACACAATAATTATGTGACGCAGCAGCTTGCCGAGTATTCCGTGGTCTAACTAGTCGTGGGGGCACACAAGTAGCCAGCTCTCGGGAGCAAAAGCCAAAGTAATACCTATAGAAAATTTTATGACAGGCATGTTGCCAGAACCGAACACACCAACCCGAACACCACCATGTGGTAACGCTTGTTTACCAATGGCGTCTTAGCTACGTCTCTTCCTTGTGTATCAACTGACTGTTCTACGTCTTCTATGTCATTCTTGTATCTTCCCTGACGAGGAGATCATTACAGGAAAGTGCACTTGTGAACTTATCGTGTGTCCTTTTCCTGTTTTTTTTTTTTCTCTTTCTTGTATATACTAGATCACGCGCACCACTGTGACCTCTTGCGGTATTTGGAAAACGTAATTTTATGGCGTATTCGTTTGACTAATAAGTATAAAAGCATTGTAGTAATATTTTTGTGGTGATATTTATGTAATACAATAAAAAGCAACAAATGCAACAGAGTAGTTGGTGAATGCAGTTATAAAAGTTGGCACCTAACTCGGTTGTGGATGGTGTCCCTTCTCTTGAGAATACAGTTTTGGATATTTGAGATACTTATATGAATATAATGGGGCTCTTCACAATACCTGACGCTTGTTTCCCCGCAAGAGGCCATACATGTAACACTTCTTAACTAAAATCGGTCTTAAATACATAGGCTAGACATGCGAAGCACAAATTAAAGCTACAGTGATTGGAAACATCATTAAAGATTAAGAAAAAACTAAATAAAAGTTACGAGAAATATCTAAACTTGTGAAACGAACATCGAATTTCCAACGTACTTACGTAATACTTAGCAAAACTGGATATATTTTCCCTCGTGCCCTCTGGTTTATCATGCCTCGTCTAAAGCTTATTTTAAAGATTTTTATTTCCTGCCGAATCTGCAGCTTAGTTTAGAGCTCTAGTGCTGTCTTCTTTTCTGCTTTATACTCTGCATATATATCAACTCATTGATATGTACAGAAAAATGGATTCCATTTGCCGCACATTGTCATGGCTAAGAACTGGGAAGAGCGGTTAAATTCGCGACGACAGTCGACTGTTTCCTGGCGGGAGGATTGTGGGTAACGAGATTCCACCGCGAGTTTCACTCACCTCTGCCAGCCAGCCTCAGTTCACTTGTAGATCCCGTGAGGGTTGTGTGTGTGGTACGCCTCTGTAGGCTGGATGTAGTCATTATGTTTCAGTTACTTAGATAGCATATTTTTAGCCTATTATTAAGAAGAAAAGACGTTTTAGTTTAAAATTAGTGATATCAGTGCCATAGAACTGCTTGAGAACGGCTGATATTTAAGAAAAGTGACCCAGATCGTTAGGTTAGTAATGTGCATACTCGCCCGCGGGGGAACGAGAGGTGTGTGATTTGTTGTTTTTCGTTGTAAAAGACAAATCCCAGCAAGATGGATTCAAGAAGCAGAGGAAGGAGCATAATAGTACATCTCTGCGTCTTGTCAGCGGCGATTTCACAGGTAAGTCTGAGAATGGCGTGTCGTGTGACAGGCTCTTTCACTTTACCTGTAGAAAGTTTGGGTAGCGGCAGACCCACCTGTTGGTCGTGTGCTGGTCGCTCAACCTGCCCCTCCATCCTGCTACGGCCTGCAGGCCCTCCCCATATTTTTGTATCCCTCAATAGGAAATATATCTGATTATAAGGGAAATGGACATGTCTTTTAATGCATTAGTAAGATGATAAAGTTACGATATCGTGATTTTAAGGAACGATTTATGGTAAACTATTCAACCCTTTCCTAAACTACGTCAACCTAATCTTAGCTGACCAGGACGATCTCGTTCCCTTATCGTAATGTTAGTTAACATTTGTTTACTAACGTAATCCAGTCGAACCAAACCTGATTCTGGACCAAATTAGCCAGAGTGATAAATGGTCTGATAAATCGGTAACTGAGGCAACTCAAGGACGACAGTAAGTAGGTCTGGAAGTTACGCGATGTATGTAGGTTTTTGTTTCGCCGATTGTTATAGGTTATCTGGAAGAGGAGGTTGTTATACTAAGTGTATAATTAGTGTCCATTGGCGCACATTTATTTAAACTACTCATGTCAGCGACATAACTCGAAGAATAAGATGTCTTAAACACCGATGGCAAGAAATAGTAACTACATTTTGAAGGGACTTTACGGACTTGACATTTTAAACTAATGAATAACAACGAAAATCATATCAACTTAAACATTGTTATAGGAACAGAGTTATTAGAGTGGGTAGGGCCGTGAACACCGAAAAAAATATGTTAAATATTGGAAAGTAAACGAAAAACATATTTGCATTTCAAAAGCGATTTTAAAAAACTCACCCAGCTACTTTGTGTTTCAACGTTTTCCTTATTTTAGCGTTCTTTCAGAAATATGAAATTATTTACATAACGGGGAGGGACTTCAACACCCGAGCTGCACCATCTCTAGAACTTTCTGTGAATGGCGCGTAACTACTTACCCTTCTGAATGCTTTCAGTACTCACAACTTTATAACTTAGTTTATTTCGTTCCGCCATTCTGTTACGATAAAAGTTCTTCTGTACATCGTTAATATTTTGGAAAATTTTTTTTATGGCCTCTGGGTTATTCTGTATTTGCTACTTCCGAACACTTCGTTGTTGACATCATCAAGCAGATTTAGACACGAAGGTTGCGATCACGTCACCCCATACCCTTCTCTCTTTCAAAGTGGAGTAACTTATGGTCTCAAAATATCTCACTATATCTTAGGACTTCTTTCCTTTGGCACCACCGGTTGCCTTCCTCTGTCCTTGTAATACTTTGTTGCTTTTGTCATTTGCTTGTCGCATGTGTTCTACGGAAGACCATTTTGATTACTTCGAATTAAAGGCGCATAAAAAAAATTTGTGGAATGATTTCTAAAGAATTTAAGATGAAGTAAAAAGATATTGGAATTTGATGAACTTTTTGGTGAGAATGCTTTTAATAGTTGCCCCTTAAACGATTTTTTTTTCTTACCGCAACTTCACCAATTGGAGGATGCAGACAAACTTATTGTATTTTTATTAAAACAAACTTTAAGGTAGCCCTCGATCCCCATGGTAATTTAGGTACGGTATATTATAGGTTGCTCTTTGCTACAATCTAATTCATTACCGATGAAACACTGCGTTTAAATAAATAGCTTGCACAAGTCCCATACAATGCACGGGATAAAGAAGTTATGATTTGAGCCTTTCTGCTATTTTGTAGGGTCTAGACGACACTGACAACTTTTTTTAACATTGGCCATATTTCATCCTCTGTTCATTGAATTTGTCATATGTTGTTATATATCTCAGTATGAGTACTTGTTGCACAATTGTGATTCCCTCATTTTTAAGCTAATTTTTTTTGTCTAAGGACGCAAAACTTTTTTTTAAGTCATTACATGACCACAGTTCAACCAATGTACATGAATTTTGGCAGTTGTCATCCACATACAACACACAGTCCCAATGACAAATTTGTGGCGACAGGTTTTAACCATCTTGAGTAGAGGTTACCATTTTTTCGTTAATACTTGCCGCCAATGCATATATTTCTGCCTGTGTTGATGAAACTGAGTAACTGCTTATTGATCTTGATGTCTTAGCTTAAAAATATTGAAAGTGGATGGTGGAAGATATCCCCTATTTGAACCAATCATGGCTTTTCAGATTTATTACCTTAACAGTGTGGTAACGACAGGAACTAATAGTATACTTGTTTTCAACACAAAAAAGCGCGTAGGCATTGCGTCTGGGCAAGCACAACGCTGCCCTTGAAAATGGCCATGTGTAACGGATTTCCTTAGATCTTTTTTGGTTGGTGGGGGTCCAGTGGCCAAAGCCCTGTGGTCATAGTTGCCCAAGACTAGATAAGGAAAAGTTTTATGTAACGTAAAGGAAACTTGCGCGCTCTTTGATTAAAGATTTTTTTATTATTATTTTAGAAAATATAAATGTATGGTATTTGGCAATTTCTGATGTCTAGCTTTACAGTTCCTACTTTTTTTTCTTTTAACCTACTTTCTTTAGCACGCGGAACGCACCGAGATGCTCAGTCGCTTGATTCCCTTCTCTTTGTAAACCTCAACTTGCAAAGAATTTGCAGTGGGCGTTATAGCCTCTCATCTCCTGCTGCATATATATATATATATATATATATATATATATATATATATATATATATATATATATATATATATATATGTTAGGTCGAATATTGATATTCATTTCGTTTTCTTTCGTTAACGACAATCGTGTTCATTTAAAAATTTCTCAGGCGTTAGTTTAGATTTGAGTCAAGTTTTTAAAATAGCAACTTGTGATGATGTTTACCCAGGCAGGTCCCGAGAGTGTTGCCAAAACACCAGGACCCGAGCTTGGGTGGAAAACATGAGAAGTAATTTTTTCCCGGTTATAAATCACTTTTCACGGATTATTTTCAGAAAGAAGGAAAAACCATTGAAAATTATTCAGATGTCACTTGTGAAAGATGTTATCAAGAAAATTACTACGAACTTTTCTGATAAGTAAATGTCTTTTCACTTACATTTTCGTAGATGAAGTTGCTATCAAAACCTTTGTTAAACAAGTCTTATTTTTGGATATTCTTCAAACGTGAGAATCGATCCGAATATATTATGTTTAAATTGTATTGTTACGATGATAGTAATACGTTGATTTCTGCGGGTGAGATGCATATGATTTTCAATTTTTTTAAGTTAACAGATAAAAGATATCAGAAACTGACACAGACTTGGTGGACTTCATCGGAAATATTGAAAATAGAAAAGAAAAAGTTTTTCATCATCTTGAATTACTTATTTGAGATTTTTTCGCTTTCCTAAGCTTCATTATCTTGAATTATTCACTGATGTGTCCTGGCCTTCGACCATGATAGGTCGAGGAAAAAAAAATGGGTAAAGAGCTTCGATGTTTTCATTCTTGTAGCATGTCTCGCTACTGTAGCAGAAGTTACACATAATTTAAACATCATTGTTAAAATAAGGGCATCTGACTGCAATATATTGACAGAAAAATACTGGGGACTGAGTTGTGTGTGTGTGTGTATGTGGGGGGTGGGGGTTATGAGGTAAGTCGCAGGGAATGAAAGTAGCGCTGGGGTCAGAGATCTCTCTCCCGGATCCTGATCCGGGTATTGCCAAGCGAGTACCTGTTTTCCAAGACGTAGACGTAGGATAGGATACGTGTGTGCATACATACCTAGGACTAAAGACATGTTACATATATATAAGGTTCATAGACGGGCCAACACGAGTGAAAAAAATTTCTCCACGTAAGACACAAATAGTTATCACAATTACTAATCACATTGATATTTGTTGGTGGTTTCATCCTTTTAGTCGTTGAGAAGTATTCTAGTGTCTGAAGTGCAGGTCAACCCTCCCACTAGGGATTATGTAGATTTTTGATCGAGCTCCATCCGTACTGCGTTTTCTGTCCTCCAAAGTAGGGAAAATCTTCCTTGATTATTATTATTATTTCTGTTGTCGTCAGTGTTGCTTCGTCATGCATTAGGATATGCCGAAGATAACGAACCCGGTGTCTGGACTTTGCTTAGATCCCGGGGGTTCCGGGTGGCAAGGCCCCAGAGATAATGGTTAGGGTGGGTTAGGTTGTGTATGTTACGCTTCCTCGTGCTCCAGTGTCGCTCATACTTTGGTCAGGAGTGTGACATCGCTGAGATCGGTTAGGGTGTCGGACCTGCGCGTTGAAAGAGCTCGTGCGCACATTTTATACCGGTACTTTTCCTCTAGAAACGTCATGCAGGGGCCAGTGTTGGTGGAAATATTGAGATGTAGATCGCGCATGTTTCCTTCATCTGTATAGTTTCCTTGTGGTACACAGTTCTGATTTTTTTTTTTTTTAGCGTTTTTAGCAACCTCGGAAAATCTTGGACAAAGTTTGGTCTGAGAATAGCCAGACCCCGCAGTTATACTTAGTGCCATGGTTGGTTATATTGGCTTTAGGTATATCGACCACAAGGGTCATTAAAGCCGTCTTCATGTGGTTGTAAGCTCAAGCCGAAAGATTTTGCGTACCTTCACGTGTTCCAGATAATTCTAAGACCATAAACCAGTATTGGGCAACCTTGTGCAGTGAGTGGGCCGCATGAGTGACCTTCCATCCCAACGGGCCGCAAAGAGTGAAGTTGGAAGCCTGGCTTGTCCAGTGTTGCCATATTGAAGATAAATGTGAGAAGGAATTTAGTTTTATTATTTAGATTATCAGTAGATAATAGATTTTAAAGGAAGTATAACTTTTTAGTTATCTTTAAAAGAAAGCCAAATTGTATAATTCTGTAGAAATAGTCAAGTTTTTAGATACATTATGAAGTTAAAGTCTGTGACTAACCATTTGGATGTAACGTTTTACAAACTCGACAGAAGCAATCAATACAAATCCTTCAAAATTACAAAGATACCTATTGATATACAAACATTCGATAGATGGTCAAAGGAGCGTTCTCCTTGGGTTTTTTTTTTATTTTTTTTTATATATATATAACGTGGACAGCGGTCAACGAAGTGTCTCGCGGGCCCCACTTATAACCGTGATGGGGTGCAGGTTACCTGCCACTACCATAAACACTCACTGTATAGATAAGGCCCACGTCAGTGTTACCATGTCTGGGGTTGTTTGGTGAGGAGTGGGTGAGTACCTCGTGATGTAGGTGAATGACGGGAGATCCTTGAGAATCTTTCCCTACGTCGTTTCCCGAAGATTGTCAATGTTGTTTCCTATAAGCTAGCTGCCATAGCTGGTCATATGTCGATGTCCTCATTCGTAATTTTGACACTCAGTGTCACGGATGACGTTTGCTTAATGTAAAGCGAGTGATTGTACAATTCGGTAATATGTAATTACCTATTTGCACAATACGGGGAGAGACCTTTACACTCTTGGGGCCCGTCTTTTGCACTTTTTATAACATTAGAAATACAAATGAATTCAGACTAATAAACCACTGGGTCCTAACGAGGGTGTTTTTTAATAGCAGAGAACGGAAACATGGATTAGTGTGGAAGGAATACAAAGACAGATTTTCATGGAGGAAGACCTGTAAAGTTTTCGTACAGCTGAGGAGATGCAAATGTCAGTTTTGGATTTGAAGCAAAATATTTGTCAAGTTTTTGCTTAAACGTATCAGTGTTACTACCTTCAGCTCCTCAGATTGGTAAATCATTCCACATGTTAACAATCTTGTTGCAGGAAAAGAACTTTAGTCTGCGACTGGAGCCTTCAACATAAAAGAAAAAAAAATCGAGGTAAAACGTTTGCCCAAGAGTTTATATCCATTACTGCCAGTTAAATCAGACGCATCTCTCCCTGTTTACATTACCGAATCCTTTTATGATTTTGAATACTTGTAGTAGATCTACCTCATAACCTTCTCCTCGGAAGCTAAATTAATGTGTTTAGTCGGCTCTCATAGGATCTATTTTTCAGGCCGAGAATCATTTTGATAACTCGTATGTTGCCGGCATTCATTCTCCTTGCTCACACAATTCCAACCATCAGCATCCCTAACACTAAATCAGTATTTGTTCACATACTTCTTAACCATCCTGGTTCTGAGCTGCCGATCACTGCCTCCGGTAACCCAGGCACAGCACTTCTTCAAGAATCGTGTATTTCAGACGTTATCCAGTTGAATAAGGAACCTGAAGAGTGTTATCAAGTCACCCCTCTCTCTTCTAAAGTGGACAGCTGTGTAGCTTTTAACCTTCCGTTGTAGCTCAGCCCTTTTAATTCCAGTACTATCATAGTTACTCTTCAGGACCTTATCAATGATGTATGTGTTTCTTTAGGCAAGGAGACCAGACCTGGGAGGTATAATCCAACTTGGGTCTCATACGTGTTGAGAATAACAGCACAAACATTTCCTTATCCATATCCTCCAGTTCGAGTTTAATATTTGCCAGCAGACAGTTGATGCTTTCTCAGTTTTCCTGGTGTGAAACTGGCGAACCCTGAGTATCTTTAATACGCGCTTTCAGTAGCTTATTTCCCACTTAGTAGTATTCATCCTGAGGTCATATTTCGCGATGTCCCATCTCTATTACCTTGCATTTACTCGGACTGAATCTCATCACTTACTTGCATCACAAAATTTGGAGTTTATCCGGGTTCCTTAATACGCTGATAGTCGTTTTCATTCCTTACTTCTCTCATGACCTTGGCATCATCTACAAACATGTTCAGGTACCAGTCTAGTCCCTGTGGCAAGTCATTCATATTCACCAAGAACAGCAGTGGGCCCAAGCTGAGCCCTGCGGCACTCCACATGTAATCTCAGCCCACTCTGAGAATGAGCCTCTTACCTGCGTCCTTTGTTCCATTCCACATAGCTAATCCTTAGTCCTTATTCCTGCCCACTGTTCAAGGAGAAACTGACTAAAGCATAACTCGCAGTGTTGTGTGATACCCAGACTTGATTGTTAGTTTTTCAACATGTTGCTGCTCCTGCCGCCATGGAGAGTGGCATATTGTGATTGTTTACGTTTCTTCATTACGAAGGTAAATATATAGTTTTTGATCAATTTCTTTTTTTTTCCACTTTTCTTTCCAACGCTCAACGCCCATATACTCTCCTCTGACTTGACCTGACCCGTAAATCAATACAAAGGCCACTGGTGTCACGGGTGAAATGAAGAATCATTTTAGGAGCGTTTAGTGAGTGCTTGCGTCGCGGGTGATTCTAAGATGCTTTTGTCGAGGACGAAGTGAGGATGTGAGGATGTGTTTACTGAGGGGTAGGGAAGAGTGTGTCTGTTGGGGGAAGAAGTAACATATTCCCTCGCGAGTGTTGGTCTGACTAGGTTGCTGGATGCCCTGTCTGACGGGGCTCTGCAGTGTGTACTTAGAAGATTTCCACCAGATGTTAACACCTTCGGCACCGGTGGTCTGATGACCTGACCTTGGAGGGTGTGGTCGTAGATGGCATCGTCGTACCCAGGAGTCGTTCTCTGCGGTTCAGAGGCTAACCAGTGGTGGAGGGTACTAGTGTAGTATAGTGTAAACCTGACCAACGGGAAGTGCAACACTTTGCCATTAGAATGTACAACACTTGGCCACCAGGATGTACAGCACTTGGCCATCAGAATGTACAGCATTTGGCCACCATTATGTACTGCACTTGGCCACCATGATGTGTAGCACTTGGCCATCAGGAAGTACAGCACTTGGCCACCAGGAAATACAGCACTTGGCCACCATGAAGTACAGCACTTGGCCATCAGGAAGTACAGCACTTGACCATCAGGAAGTACAGCACTTGACGACTATGATGTATAGCGCTTGGCCATCAGGAAGTACCGCACTTGGCCACCATGAAATACAACCCTTGGCTATCAGAGTACAGCACTTGGCCACCAGGAAGCACAGCACTTGGCCATCAGGAAGTACAGCACTTGACCACCAGAAAATGCAGCACTTGACCACCAGGAAGTACAGCACTTGACGACTATGATGTACAGCGCTTGGCCATCAGGAAGTACCGCACTTGGCCACCAGGAAGTACAGCACTTGGCCATCAGGATGTACAGCACTTGACCAACAGGAAGTACAGCACTTGGCAATTAGGATGTTCAGCACTTGGCCACCAAGAAGTACAGCACTTAGCCACCATGAAGTACAGCACTTAGCCATCAGGAAGTACAACGCTTGGCCACCAGGAAGTGCAGCACTTGACCACCAGGATGTACAGCACTTGGCCATCAGAGTACAGCACTTGGCCACCGGGAAGTACAGCACTTGGTCATCAGGAAGTACAACACTTGGCCACCAGGAAGTACAGCTCTTGGCCACCAGAAAGTACAGCACTTGGCCACCATGAAGTACAGCACTTGGCCACCAGGATGTGCAGCACTTGGCCACCAGGAAGTACAGCACTTGGTCACCAGGATGTGCAGCACTTGGCCGCCAGGAAGTACAGCACTTGGCCACAAGGAAGTACAGCACTTGGCCATCAGAGTATAGCACTTGGCACCAGGACGTATAGCTCTTGGCCACCAGAAAGTACAGCACTTGGCGACCATGAAGTACAGCGCTTGGCCATCAGGATATGCAGCACTTGGCCACCAGGAAGTACAGCACTTGATCACCAGGAAGTGGCCATCAGAGTACAGCACTAGGCCACCAGGATGTACAGCACTTGACCACCAGGATGTGCGTCACTTTGCCACCAATACATACAGCTCTTGGCCGTTAGAAAGTACAACACTTCGCACGAGGATGTGTCGCACTTGGCCATCAGAGTACAGCACTTGGCCACCAGGAAGTACAGCACTTGGCAACAAGGATGTGCAGCATTGGCCATCGAAAAGTGCAGCTCTTGGCCACCAGGAAGTACAGCATTTGGCCACCAGGAAGCACAGTACTTGGCCACCAGGAAGTACAGCGCTTGGCCACCATGAAGAACAGCACTTGGCCACCAGGAAGCACAGCACTTGGCCATCAGAAAGTGCAGCACTTGGCCACCAGGAAATACAGCTCTTGGCCGTCAGATTACAGCACTTGGCCACCAGGAAATACAGAAGTTGGCCATCAGGTAGAACAGCACTTGGCCACCAGGAAGTACAGCGCTTGGCCATCAGAGTACAGCACTTGGCCACCAGGAAGTACAGCACCTGGCCATCAGAGTACAGCTCTTGGCCACCAGAAAGTACAGCACTTGGCCACCAAGAAATACAGCTCTTGGCCATCAGAGTACAGGACTTGGCCACCAGGAAGTACAGGACTTGGCCTCTAGGAAGTACAGCACTTGGCCATCAGGTAGTACAGCACTTGGCCACCAGGAAGTACAGCACTAGGCCATCAGAATAGGGCACTTGGCCACCAGGAAGTACAGCCTTAGACAGAGTTCAGCACTTGGCCACCAGGAAGTATAGCACTTGGCCACCAGGAAGTACGGCACTTGGCCACCAGGAAGTGTGGCACTTGGCCACCAGGAAGTATAGCATTTAGCCATCCGAGTACAGCACTTAGCCACCAGGAAGTGCAGCACTTGGCCACCAGAAAGTACAGCAATTGGCCACCAGGAAGTACAACACTTGGCCACCAGGAAGTACAGCAATTGGCCACCAGGAAGTACAGTACTTGGCCACCAGGAAGTACAGCACTTGGCCAACAGAGTATGGCACTTTGCCACCAGGAAGTACAGCACTTGGCCATCAGAGTACAGCAATTGGCCACCACGAAGTACAGCACTTGGCCACCACGAAGTACAGCACTTGGCCACCAGAAAGTACGGCACTTGGCCACCAGGAAGTACAGCACTTGGCCATCAGAGTACAGCACTTGGCCATCAGGAAGTACAGCACTAGGCCATCAGAGTGCAGCACTTGACCACCAGGAAGTACAGCACTTGGCCGACAGAGTACGGCACGTGGCCAACAGGAAGTACAGCACTTGGCCTCCAGGAAGTACAGCACTTGGCCATCAGAGTATGGCACTTGGCCACCAGGAAGTACAGCACTTGGCCATTAGAGGGCAGCACTTGACCACCTAGAAGTATAGCACTTGGCCACCAGGAAGTACATCACTTGGCCACCAGGAAGTACAGCACTTGGCCACCGGGAAGTGCAGCACTTGGGCACCAGGAAGTACAGCACTCGGTCATTAAAGTACATCACTTGGCCATTAGAGTACAGCACTTGGCCACCATGAAGTGCAGCACTTGGCCACCAGGAAGTACAGCACTTGGCCACCAGGAAGTACAGCACTTGGCCACCAGGAAGTGCAGCACTTGGCCACCAGGAAGTGCAGCACTTGGCCACCAGGAAGTGCAGCACTTGGCCACCTGGAAGTGCAGCACTTGGCCATTAGAGTACAGCATTTGGCCACCAGGATGTACAGTACTTGGCCACCAGGAAGTGCAGCACTTTGCCATTAGAGTACAGCACTTGGCCACCAGGAAGTGCAGCACTTGGCCACAAGGAAGTACAGCACTTGGCCACCAGGAAGTACAGCACTTGGCCACCAGGAAGTGCAGCACTTGGCCACCGGGAAGTACAGCACTTGGCCACCTGGAAGTGCAGCACTTAGCCTCCAGGAAGTACAGCACGGCCGTTAGAGTACAGCATTTGGCCACCAGTAAGTGCGGCACTTGGCCACCAGGAAGTACAGTACTTGGCCACCAAGAAGTGCAGCACTTGGCCACCAGGAAGTGCAGCACTTGGCCATTAGAGTACAGTACTTGGCCACCAGGAAGTACAGCACGTGATAATGAACTTACTTGCCAGGTGTTTCATGGATGGCTTGGTTCCGTTAGACACCTCTCGCTGTGGCGGTGGGGAACTGATGGAGGGAGAGTGAGGTGTGCTTGGCTCTCGTGGGCGTAGCTGGAGGGAAGAGTAGCTGTTGCTGTGGGTGGAGGGAGGTGCACGTGGTTGGTGATGGACTGAGGCTGGTCAGGAACTAGCTGGTGTCCCGTGTACCCCTGGCTGTATGGCGACGGCAGAAATAAACAAAGATGGTAACTCCATCGTCCCTGTAAACAAAGCTCAACATTGTTCGTTGTGTCCGTCCATGGAGGACTGGGGCCTGCCTGAGTGCCTGGAGGCTTCCAGGGTAATCAGCCACAGGCGCCAGGAACTTGCACTACACACCTGTGCACGCCTCAGTCTCCTCTTCCATTTCAAACCATCCCTTCCCCTGTCCCATCTCTACCTCTCCTCTGACCATCCCATAACATAAACTCTCTCCTTCCTCTACCACAGGAACTAGGGCGAGCTGCGCTCTGTCATCGGGCACTGTGGTCGTGACGCTGAATTTTGGCAGCTAACCTGTCAGGTGGTTCTGCTGGTACAGGCGTTGTGTTGTTGTTGTCAGGTGCTGGGATGGTGCCCCAGGATGAGTAGCAGGAGTGACCAGTTCTGGCAACACACCCTTAATCAGCTAATTTATATATATATATATATATATATATATATATATATATATATATATAT
>JAYMFT010185058.1:0-11978 GCA_038088735.1 Panulirus argus
TCGTGCTCAGGGATCGTACCGTCGTGCGAAAGGATCGTACCGTCGTGCTCAGGGATCGTACCGTCGTGCTCAGGGATCATACCGTCGTGCTAAAGGATCGTACCGTCGTGCTCAAAGACTGTACCGTCGTGCTCAGGGATCGTACCTTCGTGGTCAAGGGCCGTACCGTCGTGCTCAGGGACCGTACCATCGTGCTCAGGGATCGTACCGTCGTGCGAAAGGATCGTACCGTCGTGCTCAGGGATCGTACCGTCGTGCTCAAGGATCGTACCGTCGTGCTCAAGGGCCGTACCGTCGTGATCTAGGACCGTACCGTCGTTATCAGGGATCGTACCGTCGTACCGCAGGTATTAATTTTGATATCCTGCAGTATCCTGTGAATCATGTATGCTCCATCCACAGTGGTACACTCTCCATGTACCGTTCCTCCATGACCAGTCTCTCCACTTGGTCATATCCTCCATGGTACTGGTATCCATATTTACATCCTCACTTCTTCGCTACGCTCTAGCCCGTATAATTTAACCCCAGTAACTTAACCCCAGGAATTTAACCCCAGCACTTTAACTCCAGTATTTTAACCTCAGTAATTTAACTCCAGTGATGCAACCCAGTAATTTAACCCTAGTAAGTTAACCCTAGCAGTTTAACCCCATCAATTTAACCCCAGTAATTTAACTCGTGATTTAACCCCAGTAATTTAACCCCTGCAATTTAATCCCATTGATTTATCCCCCAGTAATTTAACCCCAATAATTTAACCCCAGCAATTTAACCCCAGTGATTTAATCCAGCAATTTAACCCAAGCAATTTAACTCCAGCGATGCAACCCTAGCAATTTAACCCCAGTAATTTAACTCCAGCAATTTAACTCCGGTGATTTAACTCCAGCGTACCTTAAATCGAGGTTAAACTCAGTGCGGTTTACCGTCACTCAAGTTTACCCCAGCGCGGACTACACTCTCCCCAGGATTCTCCCCAGCTTAGTGTACCCTCACCCCAGTGTACCCCCGCCTAGTGTACCCCTAGCTCAGTGTACCGTCAGCCCAGTGTACCCCCAGCTCATTGTACCCTCACTCATGTAGCGTCATCCCAGTATACCCTAGCCTCGTGTACCCTAGCCCAATGTACCCTCACCCTAGTTTACCGTCAGTCCAGTGTACCCTCACCCCATTGTACCCCCAGCTTATTGTACCCTCACCCCAGTTTACCCCATCTGAGTATACCCCCCCCAGCCCAGTATACCCAAGCACAGTATACCTCGCCCAGTATACGCATACCCCCCGCCTTGTATACCCCTACCCAGTATACCCTCGTAGGGAGGCGATCCACTAACCGGTACACTGTTACGTGTTTCAGGAGGGAGGTGGAGCAGTCGTGTGTCGGGCCTACTACACTCCCTCCACTCCCACGCCCACGCCACGCCCGCGCCCACGCATGCCCACGCCTCTCCGTCGTCGTTCCTGCCGGCTCATGCCTCGCCCACGGTGACCTACTCCTGTGGGCGGGACTCCGGCGCCCAGCCCCTCTCCCATGCACGCCCGCACGCCCACCCGCAGCAGCAGCAGCAGGTCTGCCGGCGCGCCCACGCCCCACAGAAAGGCGCCCCTCCCACACCCCACCGCCCTAGTCTAGGCGATAGCGCCCCACCTCTCGGCGATAAGGCTGTAGACTCCGATAGCGAGTCCACGGGACTCGCCCCAGACGGGGTCGGAGCGGACTCGGGTCCGCCTGGGGTCGTCGACGGCGACGCCCTTGATGCCTCCTCGCCGGAGGAGGCCCCACACGACGGGTCGTCCGCTCCAGCGGGCCAGGAGGCCAGGGTCGTCCCCCACACCCACGTCAGGAGCTACTCCACCCTCAGCAGGAAGCTCAAGCGGATCTTGTTCAAGTGGTCGGAGCCCCTGGAGGCGTCTGAGGGCGTCCCTCACGCAGAAGGCGCGGCAGAGCCCCCGTCCCCGGCGCCCGACGACCGGGACCAACCGCCACCCGCGGGAGGAGACCAGAACGACGCGTCTCCGCCTTCGGAGACGACGCCCGTGACCCCGTCACCGTCCCTTAGCCCAGTTCAGAGCCCCGGGCGTGACGCACGCCCGTCACGGGAGGTCCCGAGTCACCACCCCTCGGGTGCGGAGAGGACGGCATCCGAGAGGAGCAGCAGGAGAGATACGGTACGGGAGAGGAGAGGACCGGAAGTGAGGTCATCCGGTGGTGGCGCTGGCGACAAGGGGGCGACAGCGAGGGCGGCCGAGCGTCGGGGCGTTGGTGGAGGCGTTGGCATCCAGCAGGGCCGGCCGGGGTCTGCTCACTCGCCCCAGATAAGTGCGAGATCCACGGCCCCTGGACATCCTGCGGGGGAGAGCTACACACCTCACACCTGTCGCGCCACCCTCACTCGCTCTGCTGACGAAGGTCGCCCCGTCGAACCCGTCCCCCTCGAGGCCCCGGCTGGCATAGACGGCGTCCACTCCGGAGCTCCTGACGGGGTCGAGGACGGAGGTATTGACGGCGTCGGAGGCCGGCGAGAGCCGAGGGGCAGCGTGAGCGAGGTAGTGTGCCGGGGGCGGCGTGATAGCGGAGGCAGCGTCGTTAGTGAGGGGAGCGGCGTGAGGCGAGTTAGTCGGGTCGTGTCCTCCACGCTGACGCAGTGGAGGCGGCTTCAGGGGAGTGTCGGCTCCCTGACCACCGCCCTCAAGCACCGGTACCAGCAGCGCCTCTTCAAGAGAGAACTCGCGGCCTCCTATAGCGTTGCTGACGACCGCCTCTCTCCGGCGGTAGGCGGTGAAGAGGACGAGTTATCTGGGAGAATAAAGTCCCTACCTTGGGGCGCGGGACAGGAGGACCTACCGGGGGCCTCTTCTCCTCCAGTCGGGGGTGCCCTTCGGCCAGCCACAGCCAAGGTAATATGTAATGACGTGGGGAGGAAAGGGAATGTGTCAGGTCCGGCGGGAGACGTGATCGATGGGAACCTCTCGTGGGGCGCGTCTCAGAGCGAGTCGTTCGAGGACAGTGTTGATAGCCTGTATCAGTTGACCAGCGAAGATATCGTTGTGTGCTCCGGGGACGAGACCAGCCTGGCCTCAGTCGAAGTCCGCGAGACCCTGTCCGTGTGCACGTCGCCCGTGGGCATATCCTCCCCCAGCACTTCGTCAGGAACGACCTCGTCGGACGACGCGGGGGACTCCAGCACCGGCACGGTCATCTTCAGGTCGTCTACTCTGAGGGCCGTGGACGATGAGACACTGGACGAAGACCAGACGACAGTCATGGAGGCAGAGGTAAACCTGTCGATTGAATCTCTACTGACGGAGAAGCCGACGATAGCGGACGAGGGGTCGACGGTGGAGCCCTCGGGAGCCGAGGAGCTGGTGTCTTCCGACGGGGATGAGGTGACCCCACACAGCTCCGACACGGACGAAAGAGTCGAAGGTGACACGGCGGAGCCTGTGAGGGAGGGAACAGCCGATCTCCTGAAGGAGGGAACAGCGGAATTCCTGAAGGAGGGAACAGCGGAACTCCTGAAGGAGGGAACAGCGGAACTCCTGAAGGAGGGAACAACAGAACTCCTGAAGGAGGGAACAGCGGAACTCCTGAAGGAGGGAACAACGGAACTCCTGAAGGAGGGAACAACGGAACTCCTGAAGGAGGGAACAACGGAACTCCTGAAGGAGGGAAGAACGGAACCTGTGGAGGACTCGGCGAGCCAGAGACAAAACGGCAGGAGGATGGCCCGCCGAAGCAGCGACGGCTTAGTCTGCGAGGGCGAACCCTTGGCTAAACGCCCCAGCTTAGCTGGGGCGGAGGAAGAGCGGCCGCCTCACCCACGCCTTCCCCAGCCTCGGCCGCCTCCCACGCCCGTGACGCACCCCTCCCCCGGCAGCAGCAGCCCCCGCTCGGCTCTCACACTCACCAGAAAACTCTTCTGCGAGGCCATGATGGGCGGAGACAGCCACGCCTCCGCCATGGACGAGGGTGGCGGCGAAGACTACACTGTTGGCAGCCGCGGTGGGGCCCGGGGCGGCGCGGCAGAGGCCCCAGGCGGCGGACCAGTCGGGGCGAGCCGCCAGAGCGAAGACCTCGCCGTTGGCAGTGACGAAGGCGGCCTGGGCTCCAGCGGGGGCCAGGAGGTGGTGGCCGGGACCGCGGCCGGTGTCGGGGTCTTCGTCACGGCTCCTGTAGGAGGGCCCGTCTTCCCGGCGCCGAAGGACGCGGCCCGCAGCGACGGGTCCTTCCCGATCCCGGCGTCTGTCGCAAGTGGGGCGGGAGACGCGGACTCGGACCAGGGCAGCGACGGCGGCTCGAGGACGAGCAGCGAAGACGGAGACGACGAAGGAGGCGACGAAGGAGGGATGACGGCGGAGGCCAGCGGCCAGTGGGAGGACCTGCCCCTGACCTCAGGGATGACTTCCGCTCCACCTCGGGGTCAGGAGGTGACCTCGAGGGTCACCGCTGACCCTGGTCAGGGCCGGGAAGAGCCGCTGCTGGTGACCCCGGGAAGTGATGACCTCGGGCAGGAACCGAGGGTGACCTCTGTCAGTGATGACCTGAGTCTGGGTCAGAGAGAGGCGAGTGTGACCTCAGTGAGTGATGACCTAGATCAAAATAATCCACCGGGGTCGGAGGTGACCTTAGACACTAGCGAGGGTGCTGACCTCAGCCCCGTGGAGACGGGAGTGACCACGATAATCAGTGATGACCTCGGAGTCAGTGATGACCTCGTGGCCAGTGATGACCTCGAAGTCAGTGATGACCTCGTGGCCAGTGATGACCTCGGAGTCAGTGATGACCTCGTGGTCAGTGATGACCTCGGAGTCAGTGATGACCTCGTGGCCAGTGATGACCTCGGAGTCAGTGATGACCTCGGCCAAAGCCAAGAGCCCTGGGGCTTGCCCGGGGTGATGACTAGTGATGACCCGCGCCAGACCGAGGGATTAGTGATCAGCGTTGATCCCGCCCGGCAGGAGTCTTTAATCAGTGATGGTATTGATCAGGCACAAGCCGGGGACGCGGTCGGAGTAATTAGTGATGACCTACAGGGGTCAGGCGAGGTCAGTACTGGCTCCTTGGCTGGGTGTAGTGACGAGGGGCGCGTAGTGACCACCACAGGGCCCAAGATTTTGATCACGGCTGCGACTCGGAGTGTGGGTGGGGGCGGCGGTGTGGGCGGCGTGACAGCCACCCCGCCCACGATAGTGTTGGAGGGCGGCAGCGCCACCTCAGGTTGGGGCGGCTCGCTGGAGGGGGCGGCTTTCCCCGCCCAGAGCGACGCCCTGGCCCCGTCCTCCTCCACCTTGGCCGCCCACCTGGCCGCCCACCCGCGCCCGCCCACGCCCAAGTCGCCCATCACAGTGGATGAGTGGGTGGCGGCGTTGCCCCACCCCACCAGGTGAGCACACCTTACATGGGGGGGGGTGGTCTCTGCCCCGGCCAACACTGCCAACACTGCCTGAATTACCCGGCCAACACTGACGGTACTGTCTCGCCAACACTGAGGGTATTGTCCTGCCAACACTGCCAGTAGTGTCCTGTCAACACTGCCAGTATTGTTCTGCCAACACTGCCTGTATTTTCCTGCCAACACTGCCTTATTGTCCTACCAACACTGCTTTATTGTCCTGCCTACACTGCCTTATTGTCCTTCCAACACTGCCTTATTGTCCTGTCAACACTGCCATTATTATCCTGCCAACACTGCCAGTATTGTCCTGCCAACACTGCCATCATTATCCTGCCAACACTGCCAGTATTGTCCTGCCAACACTGCCATTATTATCTTGCCAACACTGCCTGTATTGTCCTGCTAACACTGTCGGTATTGTCGTGCCAACACTGCCATTATTGTCCTGCCAACACTGCCAGTATTGTCCTGCCAACACTGCCATTATTATATTGCCAACACTGTCAGTAGTGTTCTACCAACACTACCTGTATTGTCCTGCTAACACTGCCAGTATTTTCCTGTCAACACTGCCATTATTATCCTGCCAACACTGCCTGTATTGTCCGGCCAACACTGCCAGTATTATCCCGCCAACACTGCCAGTATTGTCCGTCCAACACTACCTGTATTATCCTGCCAACACTGCCAGTATTGTCCGGCCAACATTACCATTATTATTCTGTCAACACTGCCAGTATTATCCTGCCTACCTGCCACTATTGTGCTGCCAACACTGCTGTCATTGTCCGGCCAACACTACCACTATTGTCCGGCCAATATTACCATTATTGTCCTGCCAACCCTGCCAGTATTATCCTGCCAACACTGCCAATATTATCCTGCCAACACAACCAGTATTATCCTGCCAACACAACCAGTATTATCTTGCCAACACTGCCAGTATTATCCTGCCAACTTTGCCAGTATTGTCCGGCTAACACTTCCAGTATTGCCCTGCCAACACTGCTAGTATTATCCTGCAACACTGCTAGTGTTGTCCTCTCTACCTCTCTACCACTGCCAACACTGCCATAACCGCCCAACTGCCACTGCCAACACTGTCATAACCACCCTCCAAACACTGCCAGTATTGCATTGCCATTTTACCAACACTGGTCTCCTACCACATAATCATAACTTGTTGTTTTGTCTCGTAACACTGCCCTTTTCCCGCCGTACCACCTGCATGTCAAACCACTTTGAGTCAACACTGCCAGCACTTTCTGGTGCCCACCAAAGAGTCCTACCACTGGCTGCCAACACTGTCCTGCCACACACTCACACACACACACTGCCAACTGTACTCCCAACCCTCTGATAACGCTTTCGGTTACTCTGCCGACCATCCGCCTGCCACACTGCCAACAGTGTCCTGCCACTCACTGCCAGAAATATCATGCCACACTGCCAACAGTGTCCTGCCGCACTCACTAACCAGTAGTGTCCTATCACACTGCCAACAATGTATAGTCATTACCAAGAGCGTCCTTCCACACTGCCAACACTCCAGCACAAACTGCCAACTTTTTCTACAGTAAGGTAATGTATACTTTTAACAGTGTCCTAGTACACATTATATTCAGCAGTGTCTTCTAGCTACACTGCCAACAGGGTCCTGTCGTAAACTTCCAACACTTTTATACTGTCTCTAGTATGATGCCACTCTCAGTGTCCTGCCACAAACTGCTAACAGGTCTTCTGTCACCCTACCAACAGTGGATTGCCAACTTTATCCAGCTAGCAGTGTCTACTCACTGCTGTCACATAGCTGGCAGTGTGTGGCATGAAACTGTTGGATGTGTATGGCATACCAGTGACAGTAATGAAAGCATAACCTTAGGGTACGAAAAAATATCCACACTGCCAGAAAACATCTTGGATTTGAAATGAGGATTGAATGCATATTAAATTTACTGTTTTTGTTTCCATAGATCATCCTTCTTGATGTAATAATCAGTCGTAGGTATATATGACTGTGTTCTTTTTGTGAAAGAAAATGTTGTTAGGGATTGGGTCCATCACTTTCAGTATAGATTATCATTGATCCTGTCAGTTGTCGTTTGGCCCAAAATATGTGGTTGTCACTACTAACATTCCGTGGAGGTGTGTAATCTTTGTCCTGTTTATATAATTCCCCCTTCACATAACCTTTCTTCGTTTAAATCAGATCTATGAACACTAGAAGAGCCCTGATTTTTTTTTTTTTTTTTTTTTTTTTTTTTTTTCCTCAGATGGCCATGACTAGGGAATGTTAAGCCCGTGCCATTTTATCTAGGTAGGATTTTATGTTCCTCTCATTCTACATTATAATTCTTGAGGTCTTACTTCTAGTGACTTGTAGATTAGTGCAGTAACCAAGTAATAGTTTTCAGTCTTGATAACTAACATTTCTTTCATGGTGTTTCTGAGGAATTTAGTTGTTTTAATGTTACAAGCAAATCTTAAACATACAAATTAGCTGACCCAAATGTCCTTCCTCTTCTGTCAGTCATGGACAGGCTGTAATATGAAATCAAACCTATGATTTATGCTTGTGGAACATGAAAGTTAAAGAACCTTAAAAGGTAAGGAAAAAAAGGGTTGGGATGTGTGTGAGGGACGTTTATATGTAATATAAAATGTGATTACTATGCATGTTTATTGTAGGGACAATGTTTTATGATTATGGTTCCCTTCTCTCAATCATGTATATACACAGTGCCTGAACATTACGCATATTTTGTTATGATTACCATAGGACCAATTTCTAAGAGAGTCCTGGCATTACTACACTTCTCTTTCCAAAGGCTCCTGCGGCCCAAGGCTGTAATACTTTCAGTCAGTAGCAAGGAATTGCAACTCCTTTGGAGCGATAAGTTTTTTGAGGAGACTGTCCTATTAATGAGACAGCCTCACCTAAGGTGACTTTTCTTTCGCAGTGTAACTTTAGGCAGGTGTAGTCCGGTACACCATCTTATGCATATACACTTACGTATATATCCCATAGTGTGTGTAAAGGTACCTTGTTGTCATGGTGCTGACTTTTTTTTCTTAGAAATTAAAGATAATTCACCTATTTTCATCATATAATGGGGAAAAAACATGAAACAGCTTACATGGTTTTTAAACAATAGATTGAAATTTACATTTATTTTCAATGTAATCCTATGTACAAGTAAAAATAGGCAAGTTAGTAAATTATATACAAATTTTTTGAGGCCACTTTCCCACATTTTAACAAACAAGTACAGATTCACATAAGGGGTAAATGTTAAAATTTAATCTGCCTCTAATCCAAATTTATATTTGCCACGCATAATTTTGGGCAGTGGAACTACTCCAGGACAAGGAACCTGTCCTGGTATCTCACAGATGCATTGCCTATCACATCCCCATCCAAAATTAGCTGGGTTATCAAGGCTTTGACGTTCTTTGGCTTCTTCTTCAAGCTGGCTGTCAGATTTACAGAAGACCTTCTTAATATGGTCATGAATGTCTGGACAAGGTTTCGAGTCCACATCCACTAAGACATCTTCACCATTCTCGAAGAATATCCGTAGAAATGGCGTTGGAGTTAAGTTTTTGAAAGTAGCAACCTGAAACAGTTAAAGAAAATTAATTAAAGATAAAAATGATTGTATCTGGTGAAAGAAATGTTTAAGTACCAGTAAATAAGGCATTCAAACAACTGCCAGAAATGTGCGTATGCCTGCACTCAACTTGTATGTTTTGTTGTATTATATACCTTAGCTCCACTTTCACCCTTTACATACAGAGATGACCAAGGCAATACATCGAGAAACTATCATGTTTATTGTGTTTCAGCAGTACTCACCGTTGATTTTTATGGTATTAAATACTAAATATGACTGCATATTACATTTAACTCATACAAGATAATTCTTCCTGAAATTGCAAGCTGTTGCCACATATACTTAACAGATTACAGCATGATAAGTTTATATATTTTCTTGTAATCTAAACTCTCTGAAACAAAGATATATATCTAATCAACATGTGCATTTCAATATACACATGCAAGAATAAGCTAACATGAACACTGCATTTATCATTATACCTACTTGTACATTAGGATTTTTATACTGTAGTTGTGGAAGGTGCCAAAATACGAAATCTCTCGCACCCTTATGATGAGCTGCGATTGGGTTGTAATTCACAGTCACCACCTGCAATAATAAGATACCTGTTAGGTGTCAATTCTTAATACATTATCATTAACACCTTAAAATATACTGTATACACCCATGATTTCAGCAATGCATCAACTGCCAATGCATGTAAACATGGCAGATGACGTACTGGGTGGTTCGTGCCATCACCACATAGCCTTCCAAGTAGAAGACATTCCATGACGTCCCCACCAGCATAACACATTAAAACTAGCATAATTTCTACCATAAATCTAAGCTGCTAGGGGTAATTAGGTCAGGATTTCTTAGGGTTCTGTTGATTTCGACAAGTATTTCACCTGCTTTTAAACTAATCAGCCTCACACTTTCCCTGCTCTTTACAGCCTCTCCCAGTCATTTATCTATTATTGTACGGAGGAAAAGAATTTTCCACATCGCAGAGTGTATCTCTAAACTTATGTAACAATTTAGGAAGAAACTGGTGGATGGGCTAACCTTCAAGTCATCCCACTTCTTTTGATTCTATGATACTAAATAAAGTGCTTTAGTGAAGGGCTGTGAAGTTCAGTGAAAGCGGGGATAAGTAATTTGAAAACAGGTGACCATTTAGAAATCACCAAGCCTTATGAAAACATTCATCTTCCACCTTTGTAGTCAATAATTACTGTAGTTTAAATGTTTGAAAATATACATGTGTTATGGTCTACGTTCAGATGTTGCAGTTGATAGGCATTGTGTGCTCTTGTGTACACACAAATACGGATTCTTACACAGCCCGTTGCTTGCCTATGTGGCTAACAATGTTGTAAAACTAAGAATTCAATGTTACATTGAAACTCATGGCTACTCTAGGCAACTAGGGGGAAGTTAATTATGGTTTCCATGAGGTCTTTTGATTTCTAGACTCTTTCTTCGTATAATACACCATTTATATTGTTCTCTGGAAGTCAATAAATAGTCTCCTTGATTAAATGAAGTCAATAAATAGTCTCCTTGATTAAATGAAGTCAATAAATAGTCTCCCTGATTAAATGAAGTCAATAAATAATCTCCCTGATTAAATATACTTCTGTCGAGAACCTCCAGTAGATTTTGTACTGGGAGGCTTTATTTTGGGTTGGCAGGCCATAATAATACTAACCTTTACTCTTTCTTTAAGCACGAGGCGAGAGGATTCCAGGTATTGCAGCGTTCGCCGAATTGGCGCTCTTCCTTTCATAAACGGCATCTTCACAGTTTAATTTCAAGTTGATAAAGCTGCTAACAATTTTAATTCAAGGCTAATAAGGTGTAGCTGGTGGCCGAACGAGCTTGACGCCGTCCTGTTTCAGCTGAGACTGTAAACAAACTGAGGCCGGTGACAACTGCGCAGCGCGATGCGTGCTGGAGACGTGCGCGTGGCGTATATTATTTCAGACATTTATTTCACCATTGGAGTGATGATTAGTTTCAGAAACATTTATTACAAGAGCATCCCATATTTTTCTATTCTTTTGCACTGGTGCGGATATTACCAAGGCGTTGTTGGCATGGGATTTACAATTGGAAGGGGGATTCTTGGACTTGGCCGACTCTCATGGCTATATTTCTGATATTTTGATGGACAACCTTGGATTATGAAGAATATTATCTAATTTGTATTCCTCTATAGATTTTGCTGATTTTTGAAAGTCGTTATGTAAAGGGGAGACTCGGAATCAAAATAAGGCATAACTAAACCGCCCGATTTTCCTCCTGTCCTCCTCATTATTTTATTTATATTAAATGTACATAGAAAAATGCGTTTTAAGGTATCGAATTTATTTTTACTTCATCCTCGAAAGTAAATTTCACAGTCTTGCTACTATTTAGTTAACAATTAATCTTTCTGTATGGCATTTATAGGAATGTTTCCCCGGCAGATTTGATATTGACATGATTAAATTAGTATTTTCGTCCATTGAGATGGATGATGGAATTAAAACTGGCAGTGATGGAGCAGAAATATATCTTTTTGTTTCTTTGGGCAGTCTCCTATTGACTGATATGACAGCAGAAATATATCTATGTGTGTCTTTGGGCAATCTCTTTTTGTCCGATATGTTGGAGCATATATATATATATATATATATATATATATATATATATTCATATTTATTATACTTGATCGCTGTTATCCGCGTCAGCGAGGTAGCGCCAGGAAACAGACGTAGAAAAACCCATCCCCCGCATACACACATATATACATACATGCACACATATGCACCGTACATACATATTTACATATCAACATATACATATATACACACATACACATACCCATACACACATGTACATATTTAGACTTGCTGGCCCCCATCCACTCCTGACGCCACCCCGCCCCACGGGAAAATAGCATTGCCACCCCCCGCGCCGGCGAGGTAGCGCC
>JAYMFT010185069.1:0-11977 GCA_038088735.1 Panulirus argus
ACACACACACACACACACACACACACACACACACACACACACACACACACACACACACACACACACACACAAATGGACGGCCGCTCTACAATTACATTCCGTTTGAAGTCATGATGTTTTCAGTTGTGGTTTTGGTTAATTTCCAAATGTCAAAATGTTTCCAGTGTAAATAGTTGACATTATTTGATTTTTGTGTGTGCATATTTCTGTGTACATTTGATTATTTAGTTTTGGCAGGAATTCATTGTTTGTATTAATTCCCTCTATTTCATTAGATGTTCGATCGTGTGCTTATATTTTGCAAGCGAGAATAAGTTTATAGCAGCCCGAGTTGTGTTGTTCCTGTATATTCTGTGATGCATGACTCGGCTCAATATTCATTTTATTACCTCGTCTTACTTTTGAAATAATGTTTCACCATATTTAGTGTATTTCATAATATTTCACTATATTTAATGTCGTCCATAATGTTTCACTATATTTGGTGCATTTCTTAAAGTCTCACTGTATTTGAAGTTTCCATACGTTTCCCTTTATTTGATGTATTCTGTTTCACTATATTTGGTGTATTCCATAAAGTTTCACTATATTTTAATGTATTCCATAACGTTTCACTACATTTGATGAATTTGAAGTTTCATCATAACTGGTGTATTCTATAACGTTGCACTGCATTTGATGTATTCTACAATGATTCATTATGTTTTGTGTATTCCATAATGTATCCTTATATTTAATGTTTCTATAATGTTCACTACATTTAGTGATATTCGTGACGTTTCAATATATTTGGTGCATTTCAAAATGTTCCAGTAGATTTGCTGTATCTTTCAATAATTGGCATAGCGTTACACGTAGTTTACTGCTATATTTTGTTTTCATATCCGTTACTTATGCGGTGATAATGTTTATTCGTCTTGATATCCTTCATAAGGCCCGACCCGGTGTTATTCTGACGTCATCACTGTTGTCTCTGTCTGTCTGTCTGTCTGCCTCTCTCTCTCTCTCTCTCTCTCTCTCTCTCTCTCTCTCTCTCTCTCTCTCTCTCTCTCTCTCTCTCTCTCTCTCTCCGAACTCTAATGAGCAGGTATGAAAGAGGACGGTTGGTGGGTAACGGTTGGTGGTATATGATTGGAGGGATGAGAGGACGATTTCTTGTGGCAGCCTCTGATGAAGTGGGTAGGGGGAAGAGAGAGAGAGGGGGGGGGCATACGGGTGCCGAAGGACAGGAATAGTGCGTAGCGCTCACCACAGGAAAGTAAAGTTACGAAGAACGAGTCATGATGCCAAATGTGATGTATCAGAAGGAGAGACCGTATGTTAGTGGGGTGCAAGCCAACTGCCAACGTTGCAATCTGGAGGATATTTTGAAAAAGTTTGACGACATAGTTTCAGTCACTTTGGAGAAGACGACGTTTGTAGTCAAGGTTGGCACTAACAAAATCAGCAAAATATAGTGATGTCATGTTTAAGTTTAAAGAGAGCCGTAGGAGATTAGTTGTATCGGGATTGCTTCCTAGGTTCACTCCTGTCTCTTCAGTAGAATCTTGTGGATTATCAGCAGGGTTGGGGCTCTCTATAGGAAGGAGGATAGAGTCTTTTACACAGATGTACTGGACCATCTTATTTACGATAGAAGCTTGTATGTCAGGGACGGTCTCCAGTGGAATGGAAAAGGGAAAGCCCGCTTTGGCAGAGTGTTAGACGAGAGTATTACGCTCTTTTTTCGATAAACTTTAGATCAGTTGGGTACTTAGAAGGTGGGAACACGAAGGGAGGGATTCAGGTCAAGAGACATGGCTGACATGTAGAGGCGGGAGTTGGGGGGGGGGGACCAGCAGTATAAGAAACACGTTTGGCAAGTTCGGGAGGAAAATACAACAGAACAGGTAGTAGAACGTTCTCAGGTAGAGACCATATCTAAGGCAGTCTGATGTAGGGAGGAAGTAGGGGATTCCGTGGGATCTGTCACTTGCCGCCTGTTATGACCGATGCAGGTAGGAGTAGATGCAAACTACGGCAGGTACAGGCAAATTTCCAAGCAGGGGCCAGGAAAGAGGCTGATGGGGACTGGGGCGGAACAGGTCTATCTGGGGTCACCGTCAGGCTTCCCTTTCCCTCTGCTGCACAAACACATAAGCACAAAATAGAGTTTTAAATGCCCATATCAATAATCAGACCCAGGACACTGATTTCAAAGGTGTTCACAAGTCGCAGAAGAAAATCATTCTTCTTAGCACAAACGCTATTTCTACATACACACGTGCCAGTGAAGAAAGGTCTGTCGTATAACATGTATTTTAAGTTAATCTACAGACCATTCGTAGTAAATTTTTGGAGTTAAGAACAATTGCTTTGGAAGAAAATTACTATAAAATTGGCATTTCAGAATCTTGGTTAGATTTCAAAGACAGACATTTCCTCGTCTAATATGCGATTGCTGGATACAATCTGCTTAACAGTAATAGAAAATTAAGAAGGCAGAGACATCTTGCTCTTCGCTGAATCTGATCTTAATCCTGTACTAAAAGATACCGTAGTTGCTGATTAAATCAGCTCTTTCTTTGTTGAAATTAAAGATACACTTCGAAGGAAAATGATAATAGGGATTAGTTTATAGGCCCCTAGGCCCCTTGCACGGACGACAGAGGTATGCAAAAGACTTTATGATCAAGTGGCAGAAATCTGTAATGAACAAGATTCGATCATAGCGGGAGACTTTAACATACCGGTATCTAAGTGGGGAGAATCTCTTACCAGTTGTAGCACGGAGCGTGCAACTGTTAAGGAGAACAAAGGAATTCAAACAGCCTCAAAAATACCCCTGGGTCCTTTTGAGGCCGTGAAAATTGAAAATATCACAAACTGACAGATTAGTGTAGCAAAAGTTAGAAGGTATACAAATCATTCAAAGAGAGTAACTTCCAGATTGTCAATGTGGCTAAGGAGGAGTAAATAATGAAAGGCGTGGACTTGAAGTGAAATAGTTATCAAGTCTATTCTTAAACGTATATATAATTCTGCTTTCAACCAATTTAATCGTAAAATCGTTATGTCAACAATCCTATTAAAGAAAATGTACTTCGCCTCATTCGAGGTAAATCGTTTGCCCACTAGTTCGTATCCTGTTTCTGCAAGTGAAATCAGACGAATAACTTGATAGATCAAGATTATCAAAACCTATGATAATTTTGAGTACTGAATGAGATCTCTAAGCCTTCTCTTTTATTAAGCTAAATGAATTCAGGTCGTTTAATCTGCTCTTGTAGAGTTCGTTTCTCAGGTGGAGCATTTGCAGAGGAGAGTGATCGATTGTTCGGTTCAAAACATTCATCATTTACTTGGTAAATAATGCGGTAAATTGTACATTTCTAATAAACTTTTTCTAAATAACTCTCTTTAGTAGGTTCTTACTTTGCCTAATACATTGACTAATCATGACCTACATACCCAACAATAATATAAGAAAAAACCATATGAGAATCATCTTGGTAACTCGACGTTGTCTGTCTTTTAAAGGTAGGTTGACCAACCTCAACACACTATTCAAGATGGGGACGAACCATCGAACTGCAAAGAGTAAGGATGATTTTGCTGGACTTAAATTCGAAGGCCGTACCTGTGAATCCAAGGATTTTGTTCGCTTTTTTCACTGTTTACTTGTTTTTAGGTTACCAAAGATTATTGCGCCCAAGTCTTTTTCCCTCATTTACCTTTTGCCTTTCAACAGAATTCATACTGTAGCTGGCCTTTTGTGTCCCTTACTGATATGTAAAATTTGCACTTATCAGTATTATAATTCATCTGCCACCTATGAACCCAGTCCATCAGTTTGGCTATGTCAGTTTGAAGCTGTGGATATTCAAGTTCATTTGTAGATATGTTTTCCCAGCTTTGTATCATCAGCAAATTTTTATATCTTGCAATGCAGCCCATAATCAATATCATTTATATGTATATGAGAAAGAGAACCGGCCACAAGACTGATCCTTGTGGTACTCCACATGTTACGTCTAACCATTCTGAGGACTGACCATTAATCACTTTTTGTTTACGGTCAGCCAACCAATTTCCAATCGACTGAATTATAACCCCATCAGTGCTGTGGAAATCAATTTTGCTAGTAACCTTTGATTAAGAACCTTATGGAACGTCGTTTGAATATCTAGATTGATGATATCAACGGCTTTACTTTCGCCATATATGTTGATTGTATCATAAAATACATCAAGCAGATTTGTTTGACATGAGCAGTAAATCGTTTATTAAGTCGTAATCTTTTAAATGGTTTACAATTCTATCGTCTCGAATGATGATTTCCATAAGTTTCTCAACTACAGAAGCTAATTGGACTATAATTTCCGGGCAGTGACATTACCTTTTTCTGAATATCACTATTACAGTGGCACACATCCATTCATCTAGAACTTTTTCCTTAGCAAGTGACTTACTGAAAAGGGCAGTCAAGTTCTAAATATTTTATTTTTCGCCTCTTTCATTGTTCTCGGATGAAACTTTTCAGGGCCTGCCGTTTTATTCATTTTCAATCTGTTTATTGCTGATCGTATGTCTTCAGCTTTTATGTTAGTCTGTTGAAGAACCTCACGTCTTTCTTAGCACTGAAGCTGAATTAGGAACATGGGTTGTATCTTCGATCTCAGACACTTTACCTAAATTTGCTTGAGATTGCCTTAATGCAATTGATTGAGAAACCTACCTGCGATGAGAGCATATGAAGATTTACTTAGTTGTAGTTAGAAATGAGTATCTCGTTCGTAATGTTAAAGTGGGAGAAAACTTTAGTACAAGTCATCACCGGGTATCACTTTTGAGGTAAATTTCAACTCAGACTATGTTGCTGGTTACAAAAAAGTCGCGAAAAAATACCAGATTTTTAGACATGCAAATTTCAGTGGTCTTTTTTCAAAACGAATCCAAAGAGCTTGCTGTTGAAGAAAGCAGCTCGTGAGAAACTCAAAGAGAGAAATAGCCAACAAAACGGAGTCAATTACGTACATCTGCGTTGAGAAACTAAGAAACTTATGTGTCAAAGTAAACTTCAGTATGTAGCATATATTGCTGAAAATAGCAAAAGAAACCGTAAAGAGCCTTATAGTTATGTTAGAAGTGAGTCATTACCCATTCAAATAGGCATTTGATGGTGCTTTGATTCAAGACAACGCAGCCATGACAAAGATTTAAAAGAATATTTTTGCATCTGTCGTTACAAATGAAGATGCAACTGAAATCCGGAACACAGCTTCATTGCTAAGAGGGGAAAACCATTTGCAAAATATCGAAATATAGGATAAAGATATGTTAACAGCGCTGAATGGAATGATGGTAAATATAACAGCCGGCCCAGGTCAGTTTTATCCGACGAAGGTGAAAGAGGAAGTTGCTCGCTACGGGAAACGTTCCAGAGGAATGAAAATTTGCTAATATAACACCGATATTTACAAAAGGTAATAAATCACTGCCGACAATTATCATCCAATTAGCTTGACGTCTGTAGTTGGTAAACTAATGAAACCATCATTCAGTATAAGATTGTAAAAAATTTATAGGCCCACAACTTAACGATTCTTACCATGGTTTTCGACAGAATCACTTATGTTTTATGAATCTGTTTGATATCTTTTATGAAATAATCAACATGTATGATGAAAGTAAAGCAGTGGATGTTATCAGTTCAGATTAAAAAAAAAAATCATGCCTTGAAGTTCCACATCAAAGGTTACTAACATAGTTTAGATGGGGTTGTATTTAGATGGTAAGGAAATTTGCTGACTGTCCGTAAACAAAGAGCAGTTAGACTTAATAATTGATGTGTCACAAGGATCAATTTTGGGACCAGTTCTTTTTCTCATATATATTAGTGACATTGATGATAAGCTGCTTTGAAAAATATCTAAATTTACGAACGATGCTAAGTTGGGAAATAAATCTGCAACAGAAACTGAACGTCTGCAGCTTCAAACTAACATAGACAAACTAATGGACAGGGCTAACAGGTGGCAAAGGAATTTTAAGTGCAAAGTCTTACACGGTAGTAAAAATGAAAAGGTAAGCTATAATATGAATTGTGTTGAGCTACAAAAGTTATATGAGGAAAAGGATTCGGGTGTAATAATCTCTGGTGATCTCGAGCCAAATAAACAATGCACAGAAGCGATAGAAATGGCAAACAAAATTCTTGGATTCCTGGGTAGAGCTTTCGGATTTATGTTTCGGAAAATGATTCTCACCCTTTACAACTCACTGGTGCATTTCCATCAGGAATATTGTCTAGTTATAGTCACCTTGCTTGAGGAAAGACATAGACAGAATGGAGAGAGGACAGAGGCGAACTACCAAGCTGATTCCCGGCATGGGAAGCAAACCCTATGAGAGCCGAATAAAAGAATTGAATTTATGTACTTAGCTTAAAAGAATGAAGACGGTTAAGAGGAGAACTAATACAAGTATCAAAAATCATTAAAGGTTTCTATCATCTCGACCTCACGCGTTACTTAAGGATATATTTGTCTGATATCACTCGTGGTAATAAACTCGTAGTGGGTAAAAGTTTAATCTCATAAGAGGCGAAGTATTTTTCCTTCAGTAGAATCGTTATAAAATGGAACGACTTACCAGTAAGAGTGTTTGAAAGCAGTATCATATATACGTTTAAGCATAAACTTGGTGACTTGGTGAATATTTTGCTTTAAATCCACGATCAAAATTATATGCGCCTCCTCAGTTATACGGTATATTTACAAGTCGTCTTCCTTGAAAAATTGATGTCATTACCGCATTAATCAATAACTTCCTATCTCTTCCACTATCACAAACAAGCTCGTTATGTAAGAGTGGTCTGTTGCTGTTTGAATTCAGTTGAATCCCGAGAGGAAATGAAAGCAGAGTGTGATTCCGGGGACGGGAAGCGTTTTATGGTTTTATGGCCCACGACGGAGGAGAAACGAATTTGGAAAATGGGATGTAGGCGTCCATCCCAGCCAAGATAACATCTGCTATGTGTTCAGCACAACACGATGCATCCTGACCAGGGAAGTTAGTGGGGAGTTCGGCGGAGATAACCACTGAGCTAGAAATCTCAGGATTTGCGGCTGTGTGTCAGAATTTTGTGGGTAAATAATCAATATGACTCATGAATCTTGTTGGGTTTGTACATCTATAACACATACCACAAGTCACTTCTCCAGGGTGGCCACATCTGGAGGTCGCTCTAGGGTGACTACATCCTAAAGTCACTCCATAATTGGCATTCCAAGGGGAATAGAGGATGGGCGTCCACAGTTAGAAGTAAAAGAAATAAGATTGTGGTCAAAAGACCCTAAGGGGGCAGAAATGGTAAATGTACCGTGGAAGGGTTCAAAGGTAAGAAAGAGGTCCACTCCCAGATATCTAAAACACCTCCCTTCTCTCCACATTTTCTCCACTGAAACTCACATCCCAACTAACCTCTCTCTCCAACCCTGCTATACCTAATAAACTTGCTTTTATTCACATTTACTCTCAGTTTACTTTAACACACTCTTCCAAACTCAGTCATCAGCTTCTGCAGTTTCTCACTTAAATCTGCTACCTATCCTGTGTCACAAGCAAACAATAACCGACTCGCTTGCCTGGGCCGCTCATGCATTTACCTCCCTCACCACCCAATCCAATGACGAATTAAACAGCCATGGAGACAATACACTCCTGCCGCAGACCGACCTTCACTTGGAACCTTCACTCTCTTGTTTTCTTGCTCAGACACACGCCTTTCATCCGTAATAAAAGCCTCTCCCAGATTCTAGCGGCCTTCCTTCCACGTCACATATTCGCAATACCTTTCACAAGGCATCCCCATCAGCCCCATCATATGCCCTCTCCAAATCCACAAATGCCGCACGCAATTCCCTTCATTTCTCCAAGTACTTCTCACACACATTTTTCAAAGCTGTCACTTGATCAACACATCCTTTACCACTTATGAAACCAGTGAACCAATTTATAAAATTTTTATGTAGTTTATGAGAAAGTAATGTCAGTCATGAACTTGAAGCGAAATATTTATCAAGCCTGTTCTTGAACAAATATATGGTACAGTTTTCAAGTTTGGTAAATCATTCCATATGTTAAAAATCCTGTTGAAGAAAAAGAGCGCCTTATTTAAGGAAAACTGTTGCCCACGAGTTTATATCTGTTACTACGAGTGAAACCAGAAGAATCAAGCCTAAGGTAATTTGTTAGACTGAGATTATGAAAACATTTGGCAATTTTGAATACCTGTATTAGATCAACTTTTAACCTTTTCTAAGCTAAATAAATTCAAGTTGTTTCGACGGCTTTGTTCTGGTACCGGGAATCATCTTGGTAGGTCTCCTCTGCACTCTGTTCATTCTGTCTGTCCTTTTTAAGTATTTTGACCAATACTGAACACAACAGTGAATCCGGGGATCTATCAGTTGATATCTATTATTACCTTGGACTTAAATCCGAAATCCCTGCTTATGAATCCAATGATTTTCCTCAGTCATTTTATTGCTTTTGTTCACCATATCTTACTTGGCTTTAGATCGCCAGAGATTTTTACACCCAAGACTTTTTTTCCCATAACCTTTTATAGTTAAACAGAATTCACACCGTAGCTTGCCTTCTTATTTTTAGCTACCAATGTATTAGACATTACACTTATCAATAGTGAAATTCATTTGCCATCTGTGGTGACCAGTCCACCAGTTCATTTGAGTCTGAAGCTGCAGACGTTCAGTTTCTGTGGTAGATTTATTTCCCATTAAACATCTGCGAGTTTTGGTATCCTGCAGTACTGTCAACATTCATCTGAAAGAGAACCGGTACCAAGATGAATCATTGTGACACAACGCTTGTTATATCTAATCATCCTGAGGCTTGACCATTAACCACTGCTCTTTACGGCCAGGCAACCAAGCTTAATCACTGAAGTACAACCCCAAATAACTTACCTTTCGCTAGCAATCTTTCATGTAGAGCTTTATCGAAAGCTTTTTGAAAATCTGAATTGATGACATCAACCACTTAACTTTTATCACTTATCAAGCAGATTTGTTAGTCATGACTGACTTAATCGAAAATCAAGCTCAGAGTTCTTGATTTAGTGGCGATCCTCTAAATGGTTTACATTTTTCCTCCAGAATAAGGGTTTCATACGTTTACCAACTACAGATATTAACCAAACTGGATTATAATATCCGGGCAGGGAATAATTGCCTGTCTTGAATAGCGGTGTTTCACCGTCATACCCTCAGTCCTCTAGAACTTTGTCAGTAACAAGTGACTTATTACAAAGAACAATCAAGGGCTTAACTTTCTTTGCCTTAGGATAGACATACCGTATCTAGGCCTGACTAATACAGTAACTTAAAATTTCATGTTAATACGTTGCAGAATGATTTCCACTCTTAACAATGGCACTGGATACGGGACATGAGTTTTGTCGACTGTCACAAATGCGAACAAAAAGATCGTGTAAGGTCTTTGCCATGACCTCGCTGTTTTGAACGAGGTATCTGTTTTCCGTTATTAATGGACCAATTGAGTCGATAATGATTCTCTTGATTCTGACATAACTATGAAATTCTAACTGTTTTCTGCAATAAACGCTTCATACTGGTGTTTACCTTGACGTGTAAGTCTCATAGTCTGTCTATGCAGACTTACATACTTGATTCCTTCGTGTTGATTATTGGTCTTTTTTGAGTCTCTTACGTACAACTTTCTTAGATAATAGGTACTTCTTTATGTCATCGGTCCACCATATCGGCTGCGTTCTGGAAAAAGACCGTCTACAACAATTTGGCACAAATGTCCGTACACTACTCTGGAAGTTTTGCTGAAGCTTTTCCAAGCTACGTCAATATCGTATTCAAATGATATCATGTTAGCATTGCCTGTTAAGAGCAATTCGAAGAGCATTAATATTCTAATGTCTATAATCTGGTATTTTTTTCGAGAATTTCATGTTGATCATCAATACAAGCAATGTTGAAATTGCTTTAAAAGTGATTTGCCGTTGATCACATATACCAAACTTTTCTACAACTTCAGCGCACTTCAACATCAACAATATCGTCATTTCTAGTCTAATGCTTTCGTCAAGAGCAAGTTTCTCAATTAATTGTATTAGAAAACCATTAAACAAATTTAGATAAAGCCCATTGCCGTTCTTACAGGAAAGTGATTGTCCCACTTAGATACCTGTGAGTTAAAATCTTCCATTATGATTGTATTATGTTTATTACAGATTTCTGCACACTGATCATGAAGTATTTCTTCTACCTCTGGTACCAGTGGAAGGGGCCTATAGTTTTTCTTTTTTTTTATGCATTGAAGGCTCCAGTTACGGACAAAAGTCCATCAAGGCCGGTCCTTAATTGACATATAGAAAGGATTATGAAAGGGAAAAAGAAGAGACAAGGGAAAGTACTTATGAATTTTGGAGGAAGTGAAAAACCTGTGTTTTAGAATGTGCCAGGTCATAGTTATTGGGAAAGACATGAAAAGGTAGCGAGTTCAAAAACTAATCATGTTATCTTATCACCAAACTTATCTTTATTGCTACGAAAATAGTCTATTTCATCAATAGCTTCATCATTTTCGACACGGGAATAAGATGAGCCTTAACAAAGAGCAAGAAATCAATATCTTTATTATTTACCCCAAAACAGGGGTAATGGTGATGATGAAGATGCTAAGCAGGTGTCATTAGGCTAATGGTGATGATAGCGATGCAGAGGGCAATTGTCATGAAAGTTATGGTGATGATTGTGATGCATAGCAGTTGTCATAGGGATCATTGAGACGATAGTGACGATGGTGATGCAGGACAATTGTCAAAAGGTAATGCTGATGCGGGACGGTTGTCACAGGGAAAAGGCGATGATGGTGAGAGTGGTGTTGAGAGTGGTGTTCCTCCTGCTGCTTCCGATGATGATGGTGACTGTTCTTGTTTCTTTGGCTGTGATATTGCTGTTACTGTGGATGTAATACTGCTGTTGTTGTGGTTGTAGGATTGCTGTTCCTGGTGGTGGTAGTGCAGCTGTATTTTGGGTTGTGGTAGCGTTGCTACTGAGGATGATGGTGTTGCCGCTTTTCTCGTGACTGAAGCCACTGCGATGGTGCTACTGCTGTTGCAGTCACTTGGTAATCCTGTTACTGCTGTTGATGGTGGTGTTACTGCTGTTACTGTTGTTGCTGTGGTAGTGCTGTTACTCGCGGTGACGGAGCTGCCGCTGTTGTTGTGGTTATGGTAGCGGTATTGCTGGTGGCAGTGCTGTTGCTGTGGATGCTGTGGCTGTGTCTGTGGTGATGGTGCTGCTTTTCTACTCGTTGACGTGGTAGTGCTGTTGCTGGTGATGATTGTGCTTCCGCAGCTGGTATGGCCTTTGTGGCGTCGGTAGTAATGGTGGTGATGCTACTGCCGTTGCCAGGGTAGCGCTGTTCTTGGTGGTGATGGTTGCTGCATCTGTCGTTGTAGTTGTGGTAATGCTGTTGCTGGTCGTCCGTTCGTTTCTTGCCTCATCATCGTCGTCGGTCAGTTCCGTTTGCTCTATATCATCCTTGAAGTCTATGCCTTTTTTCCCTATGATTGTCGTCGTCCTTTTAATTTTCATCGTGTCGCTGGTATTGCCTCGCTGTTGTCTTTCTCTGCGCCTCGTTTACCTGGGCGTTGTCTTGGTCTGTTCAAAGTGTTTATGTTCTATCATTTAGTCGTCCTGGTCGTATCTTCTCCCAGCTGTTCCTTCCCATTATTGTCGTCGTATCGTTTCATCCCAATGTTAATCCTTTTCGCTCATCCGTGTGGGCCATATCACGGCCAAGAGTGGCCACCAACCACCCACTTCTGGATGTGGAGACCTGCAAGATTTGGCTCAACGGTCGTTTAACTTTCTTTGGAGAGTGATCCTCTCTCTCTCTCTCTCTCTCTCTCTCTCTCTCTCTCTCTCTCTCT
>JAYMFT010185080.1:0-11977 GCA_038088735.1 Panulirus argus
TTCAGAGATGGAGGGAACAAGGAGACGTGGGAGACCAAATTGGAGGTGGAAGGATGGAGTGAAAGGGATTTTGAGCGGTCAGGGACTGAACATGCAGGAGGGTGAAAGGTGTGCCCGGAATAGAGTGAAATAGAATGATGTGGTATACCGGGGTCGACATGCTGTCAATGGACTGAATCAGGGCATGTGAAGCGTCTGGGGTAAACCACGGAAAGGTCTGTGGGGCCTTTATGTGGATAAGGAGCTGTGGTTTCAGTGCATTACACATGACAGTTAGAGACTGAGTGTGAGCGAATGTGACTGTTTCGTCTGTCTCCTGGTGCTACCTTGCCAGCGCAGAGGTTGGCGATGCTATTTCCTGTGGGGCGGGGTGGCATCAGGAATGAATGGGGGCAAGCAAGTGTGAATATGTATATGTGTATATGCATATGTATGTATATATGTATTTGTTGATATGTATATGTATGTACTGTGCATATATGTATATATGTGTGTACATGGGGGGATGGGTCTTTCTTCATCTGTTTCCTGGCACTAACTTGCTGACACGGGAAACAGTGAACAAGTATAATAAAATAATAATGATGTAAATATTCATATATATTTGCCATTTCCCACGTTAGTGAAGAAGCTTCAAGAACAGATAACTGACCCTTTGAGGGGAAAATCCTCACTTGGCCCCCTGATGATACACATATATGTATCCCCTGGGATAGGTGAGAAAGAATACTGCCAACATATTCCCTGCATGTTATAAAAGGGGTGGGAATGGGGTGCTGGAAATCCTTCCCTCCTGTTTTATTTTTCCAAAAGGACAGAGAACGGAGCCAAGTGAGGATTTTTTCCTCTAAAGCTTAGTCATGTGTTCTTGGTGCTACCTCGCTGGCACGGGAGATGGCAAATAAGTACAAATATACACACAAACACATATACATATACTCTCTAGTTAAAGCTAGGTACCCCTACTGACAATCCCCGAGGGGAGGATAAACACCAGGGGTGGGTGTGGATCAACTGCCACATCCAGGATTCAAAGCTCTAGGCCCTTGGTGACTTATGGTCTATAGTGCTAACCACGATACCACAGTGATCCATATGTTTGTGTGAATGTTAAGGTGGCTTAGTTTTGATTCTGAAGCAGTGAAAAAACTGTGTGTGTGGGGGGGGGATGACTTAGAACTATATTCTTTTCAGCAAAAACTTTTTGTGAATATTATTTCTGGTAAAAGGTTACATAAAACATAAAGCATCTCATGACCTTGTAGTGATGGTAGCGACGGTCCTGGGTAGCAGGGAAGGACATGTGTTGGTACATGAAGGACCGCCGTGGACGCACAAGCCCTGCCTCCTGCAAGGAAACGCACGTGGCCTCTAGTTTCTCCGTGTCATAGCCAAACCTCTGACCTCGCTTGCATGGTCCTTGCTGCAGGATAGAGATAACGACCTTTTTTTTTATTATATCAACAGAATGCAAGTTGGAAATATATCAAAAAATTCTGAGTGATAAATCATCATTTATAAACCTTCAGACATTGGGATATGTGAGACTACAGCAGAAATAGGTTTTGTAATCAAGTAACCTCATTAAACTGGTAGCAGTAGCCATCCTTGCGTGGTGCATACGGAAGGTCGTCAGGCCAGAGGTTCCTATTCACATAACCACAGGGGTCAGGTTTACAGGTAAGGGTCTTCGTATTCTTGTCGAACTGTAGAACTGAGCCCTGGGGACAGTAGGCCGGCTCATACAGGTAGTAACAGTTGTCATGAGGTCCAGGGAACATACCTGAGAGCCAAAGAAAAGTTATTTCTGGCTAATATTTGCACCTAAAAGGAAGTAATAAAGCTTCCTCAGAATATGATACACGTATTGTTAAATGACTGTGTTGGCCCCACGCAGATGCTATTAATTTTTCTTTAAAAATGAAAGTATGTATAGTATTTTTTTTAATACAGAAGTGGTTGTACAAAATTGCAACATAGATTTCCCTATTACTGCACGGTAACCATCTTGGTAATATCATTAGCATACTGAGGATCAACTTACGTATAGTAAAAATCTTGCACGGAAAATAGAAAAGCAAATGGCTACTGAGCTGTGTTAACAGTGCAATGTTTGGAGGATCACTGTGGCAATGCCCAGGCATTATAAGCCTGTGTTTGGATATTAAAATAATATTGTTGTATTAACAGATCTGACAAGTTATCAAAACAATGGATAACTTGTCTGTCTGTTTATTTAGTTCTATTCACAATGTGGTCACAGATTAATGAGTAAATGTTGAACAAAATCCGTGAATGTTGCCCAGTCACCAATCTGTGACAAAGAAATCTGAGGAGAAACCAAAAAATATTTGTGCCAAAGAAATCTTAAGGGATAAAAACAGATGCTTGGCTACAAAATTCACATTTTGTTCTCAACTTACCTGCAGCTGTCACTCCATCACTACTGTCACCATATATTTCTAATACAATTATAAAGCTATGTCATCCCCTTACCTTTTATATATATATATATATATATATATATATATATATATATATATATATATATATTGGGAGACTCAAGAAAACAAGCCTCACCTTCTGGACAGTCGCAAACAGCATTTCCTGAGGCTGTGAGGTAGAGACGTCTGTTTCCAGGACAAAATCCGGGTTCATTGACATCATGGCACATCTGATCAGACTCAACATACACAAAGTTGTCTGCACACAGCCGTGGCACACACTCACCCTGAAGAAAAATGTCAGTTAGAATTATTAATGGTATATTGAAACAGGGTTATACAAACCCTTGAAAGATGAACTTGAAACCATGATCAATATTTTGGTTTAACTTGCTGAACTTGAAACCATGATCAATATTTTGGTTTAACTTGCCTCCATGATAAAGGCTTTGCATATATTACTGTTGGATGGATTTACATCAGTAATGACAACAGCTGAAAAATATTAAATCCTGTAAAAATGAGATTTACGTTAGTAATGACAACAGCTGAAAAATATTAAATCCTGTAAAAATGAACGTGATATGAAAGCAATATTCAACCAATCTCAACTTGGAATAACTGATGGAAATGTACCATCCGTGTCTCGTTGTTAAGCAGTACCCAGTGTCTGTAAGGGCAAGGTTGCGAGGAAAGCAGCAGTGCACAGCGGTCGTAGCCCAGTGGCACCTCATCCCTCTCACAACCATCATCATCCTCATCCTCACCTGCCGCAGGGGACAGGAAGTTACATGCGTTAAAGGGCAAGAGGAACTGGTCTCTGCCACATGATACAGGTCTCGGGAAGGAAATGAGGCCAAGTGATACACATCAAGAGGGAACATGGTATGAGTTAAAGGACAAGAGGGGCAAATCAGATGCCATGTGATACAGTTCACAAGAGATACAAATAAAACAGGACTGAATTTCAAAGAGCACGAGTTACATATCATTAATGTCAAAAAGCCTGAGATCCAAATCTAAAGGTCAAAACTCATAAGATACAAGTAATAGGCAGAAACAGGTTAAAGGCTGTAACATATAAGCCATGGGCAAGAGGTCACAATAAAACGGAACAAGAAATGGAACTAAGTGCGTATCAAGAAATAAATAGTTCAGACTTAGGGAAGTTGTATTGGTTAAGGGGCATGAGGTGCATGTCAAAAGGCATGAGGGAGCAGGTCATATTATTATTATGAGTAACACCACATGCAATAAGACACAGTCAGAAAGGCCAGTTCATATTAAGTACTCAAAAATGAATACAGCAATGCCGTGGACTTGGCATCCAAAGGAACCCACCTCACTCTGCTTTTCAAAGTGGGGGGACTTCAGCAACTCCTCCCCCTCTGTGCTGCCGCCACTGCATGTCAGTGAAAACACAATAAGCAATATTTTGTTCTGAATATGATTGATATTTTACAGATAATCTGTAAAAATCTTATAAGAAGTATAGACTGGAGTAAGTTACTCCATTATGCAATGACACCACTAATATAGCTTCAGATGTAAAGAAAAAGAAAAAAAAAAAAATAATATATTAAGTAGCCCTTGTACACCCATTATGGGGCACTCGGAGCTTCAAGGCTACACTCCACACAGTAGATTAAGGTGGGCTCCTATGAGGCAAGACAACAGCACTGTATCTTTTTCCATCCACTAATAATAGTAAAATCCCACTGAAGGTGACCTCTTGCCTGTGGTGTTATCCCTTAGAGGTGGCGTTCACTAGCACCAGTTCTTTATGACTGGAATAACAAAGGATAATCTGAAATGTGACTGAGCTAACCTGAACTTACCTGGCACAGGAATATCCTTGGGGATGATTGGGACAGAGAAATGTGGAGGGAGGTGCTTCTTAGCCTTAGGTATTGGAAAAAACCAGATCTTGGGTTGAATACTGGGATCAGGTGTATGGTCAGGGTAGCACTGCGTCAACTGTGCCACACTGTATGCCAGGATTATCCCTGAGGCCACACCACTTAGTGAGATGAACGACGACCTCACCGACTCGGTAGCTGTTGAACACGATACCGATGACAGTAAGCGAGGGTTTGAATCCCATAATTTCCGGACCTAGAGTATGGAAAAAGCAAATATACAGATATATAAACTTAAGAACTACTGCTCCTAGAAATATAAACCACTATGTCATATTCATATGATGTGACCACTGGAATTTTAGAGTAGGTCCCCCAAATCAAAATAACCTCAAACAGAAAATGAGCTGATGTGTTCCTGTATCATCCTTCTGTGTCTCCAGAATTGCAGTCACAGTTATAGTTACAAATACTTAAAACTACTATTTTGGTGAGTGGAGGATACTGAAGACAGGAGACTGGGGTTCAAAGTTTGCACTGAACTAACCCAAAAAATGTGAAAGCAAATAATGCCATGGTTTGAATCCCGTTTCTTCGAGTCTGACAAAATGAAATGTGATGGATTCTGTCATACATGAGAGTAATTTCATGACCGTTATCTGGAAATGCAACCTTTCATGTTACATTATGGAATTCTAATTTAGAAATAAAATTTCATGTGCCTGTTTTCTAAACATGTTACTGATGCTAACATGTTTGTCTATATCAAAATATGTCCGCAGAGAAAGACAGATTACATCTTTTTATCCTACCAAATCACTATTTGCTTCAGTGAAAAATAACAAGTTTGTGGAATTATAAACTTAAGGTGTTAATGTTTTTATCACACTATTATGAAGTGATTTAAATATCACATCTCTGTACACATATGCAACACATATGACCACTCAATTTGAAAGTTTCAAAGGCTTTACTTGTGGCTTTACGTTAACTTAGGTTTGCAAGAATTCATAGGTTTATCTTTCCATGAAAAAAGAAGTTTGTGAGATGTTTTCTCAGAATTATCCTTAGCATCTTTGCATGTGTTAGGAGGCAAGTAAAAGTTTCGATCATGGAAGAAAGGATGCTCTCTCTCCCTATCTTTTGCAATAGTTGAAGTTGACTCTTAATCATTCATTAAAACTAATGTGATTATCTTTTTATTTTTATATTGATAAAAATCTTGCCAATGTAATGTAGCTTTGAGCAAACCTTATTTGCCAAAGCAATCTTCAGCTTAGCCTTAATATCCCAATGGCAATAATCCTTCAGTAACTTGAAATGTATCTGACATACCCCCTGGTGAGGATTCATGGACACGAGGTTGGGAACCACTGCAACAAGTGATGAATTAATTGAATGTGGGCAATGTGATTGCAACCATCATTTCCAAACGTAACTTGCCTTGTGTACATGAGAGAGATATGGGTGTCTCAGGACATAAGTGAAACTTGCAGTCTGGCTTTCAGAGCAGTAAATACTAAAGTACCCTTCTTTTAACAGAATTAAGACAAGAAATTCGCATACTGGAAGGACAACGTAATAATGGCTGTCTCATAGAGCCATACGGTTTACCTGTATCGTGTCCACATTCGTGGAGTGTCTCACCTGTTCCACCACGGAAATATGGAGAGGAATGCGGCCCCCATCTGGCGTGGGCACATGTGGCAGGTGGCTGAACTGCTCGAGGGAGAGGCTGGACAGGTTGTACTGTAGGTTGTTCAGCAGTGGCGGCAGTGTAGGGTCAACCGTCCTGTCACACATCACACAACACAGTCAATACGAGTCACAAGTCAGGGAAATCTCAGGTCAGGCAGACAATACAAAAAGAGGGACTAAAATGGAAGTAACATAAACCAACGGACAGAGGTATTAGGTAGCTGTAGTCGGCAGGAACATTAGGTAGGAGCCTCAGCACACAACTGTGCTAGACTGGCCCTCTGCTAGTGGCCTGTTAAGGGTGAGGCACCAAAAGCTAAGAAGCGGCACTGGAGTTCAACAGTTACGGAGACTCCATTGCCATGGCCACCCCCAAGGGGGAGTTCCGAGTGGGAATAGGAGTCCAAGATATAGATAAATAGATAGACAATGAACTGAGTGAAAGTTTATTTTAATATACAAAAGTAATTTGAATTCTAATCAGGCCTTGACGCTGCTAGTCTTTTCCTTGTAACAGCCCGTACCAATAACTTATAATTAAGTGAAAATTCAACGAAACGAGTTCAGAAAAATTTTATCAGGTGTTTAGTAATAGATATCTCTCTCCGATTCCTGTGTTTTATTAGCATTATTTAGTCTTGATGCCTGGCGTATAGGACAGAAGGCTCAAGAGCGGGGTTACCTTCGGCGACGCCTGCGGCCGGATGCTGGGGGGACGCAGCAGGAGGCAGGCGAGGCCACGCACAGGTTGAAGAGCCCCAGCAGGTACAGTGCCGTCAGCACCGAGGTTGTCACGGCACCTGAGCAGGAACCACCCCCTGCTCGCTCTGCCACCTGCCGGAGGTCAACACGAGGTCAGTGGTCGACTCGTCTAAAATAATAGATAATTACTGAATTATAAGACATTTGCTTCATTAAGGCTTGGCTAAGGGCACGCACCACCCACGTACCTCCTGCAGGGACCTCCAGTCGCTCAGGTCCGAGTGCTTGAGGGCGTCCACGTAGGCGAGGGTGTCGGCCTCGGAGGGGAAGCTGTAGTGCAGAAGGTTCTCCGGCACCGGGAAGAAGGGCGGCGTCAGGGGCGCGGCGGAAGAGGCCGTCAGGTGAGTCGGGGGCGCGAACGGGGGCGCACCTCCCCCGGGGCCCACACTAGCAGCCAGGGCAGCGGCTTCCAGGAGCGGCGCGGGCATCACGCTCCCACGCTCACCGCCGCCCTCACACGCTCCCACCCGCCGCCATCTTTCCTGACGAAGGAAGGGCGCGCGTTAAACACCGACGATCACTCGTTAATCGTGGCACTCGTTAATCCTGACGCATATTTTCATACACAGGCTCTCGTTACTACTGTCATTCACAGCTACGGGCACGCGTTAACCACCATCTTATACTCGTAAATCCGCGTCCGTTAAACGATAGCGTTAATTCTCACATTATATGATGCTCGCTTTAATACTGACTCTCGCTTGTAGATGCACTCGTTAAACACCGACTTTCACTCGTTCATTCTGACATTAAACGACGTCTATTATTTTTCTACGCGGCCTCTCGTTGAACAGACATACTTGTAGAGCCACTCGTTAATCCCGACACTACAGTAAATGCTGTCTACTGTCAACGACAGTTACTCCTTGACCATGACTCGTGTACTTACTCGTTAAGCCTCGTACACACAAAGAGGCTCGTAGTCGTCGTTATACTCGTTTACAACACCGTTGAAACAGGCGGAAGGGTGACCAGTGCTTACAATAGATATTCTCTCTCTCCGAGAAAGATAGCAGGAATATCTCTATCTGTGTTTAAAGATATGTAACTAGCTAAAACTGGGAGGTTTATATATATACATATATCCAAACATTGGGGGATATATATATATATATATATATATATATACATTTACATTTGAATCAAAAGACCCGTAAGGTCCACCTGCTTGTAATTCCTTGGCAGTGGCGCCCCATCTCCCACGTCCACACCCCCTACAGCAGCTGGGCAGGCAGGTGCTCCTGCCCCATCTGACGCCCGCCATCACACAGGACCCCGCCTGCCAACCTCCCTTAAACTCTTCGTCAGCGTCACACACTCCTGCACCTCCAGGAGCCCACCCACCGCCCTCTAGAGCTGCCTCACCTTATGTACCCTCTCCAATAAAACATGGCCGTTCCTCCTGTTCTTTAATGCGTTTCCTCTCTCTTTTACCACAACGACAATCCAGTTTGAACACCCGCTGTGACAGCGAATAGAGGAAAAAATACCATAGTTACTCCTCTAATAGCTAAATTTTCTTTGATTCATGTCCATTTAGGCCCATTTTCTATGATAGCAAATCGGTGCAAAACACCATAGTTACCCCTCTTATAACAGTTTTCTTTGATTCACGTACTCTTAGGCCCATTTTCCATGATACCAATTGTGAAGAAATACCAAAGTTACCCCTCTTAAAACTTAAGTTTTCTTTGATTCATGCACATTTACGCCCGTTTTCTATACCAAATGGAGAAAAAATACCATAGTTACCCCTCTTATGGCTGAGTTTTCTTTAATTCATGTACATATGACCCATTTTCTATGATACCAAATCGAGAAAATATACCATAGTTACCCCTTTTATGGCTGAATTTTCTTTGATTCATGTAGACCCATTTTCTATGATATCAAATCGTGAAAAATATTTTAGTAATCCCTCTTATAGCTTGAGTTTTCTTTGATTCATGTACATATAGACCCATTTTCTATGATACCAAAATCGAGAAAAAATACCAGTGACCCCTCTTATAGCTGAGTTTTCTTTGATTCATGTATTTATAGACCCATTTTCTATGATACCAAGAAAAAATACCAAAGATACCCCTCTTATAGTTGTTTTCTTTGATTCATGTACATTGACTAGTTTTTTATGAAACCAAATCGAGAGAAAATACCATAGATACCCCTCTTACAGCTACGTTTTCTTTGATTCACGTACAATTTGGCCCAATTTCTATGATAGTGAACCGAGAAAAAAATACCATAGCTTCCTCTCTTATGGCTAAGTTTTCTTTGATTCATGTACATTTTGGCCCATTTTCTATGATACCAAATAGAGAACAAATACCATAGTTACTCCACATAACTACGTTTTCTTTAGATCATGTACATTTTGGCCCATTTTTTATGATAGCGAGTCTAGAAAAACACCATAGCTACTCCTTTTAGATACGTTTTCTTTTATTCATGTACATTTTGGCCCATTTTCTATATTACAAAATACCAGAGCTACCCTTCTTAGTGCTACGTTTTCTTTGAATCATGGAAATTTTGGCCCATTTTCTATGATAGCAAATAAAGAAAGAATACCATACCTACCCCTCTTACAGCTACGTTTTCTTTTAACTCACATTTTGGGCCATTTTCTATGATGGCGATTCTTTCATTCGTGTACATTTTGGCCCATTTCCTATGATAGCCATTCTAGAAAATCAAAGGTACCCCTCTTACAGCTACGTTTTCTTTTATTCATGTACATATTGGCCCATTTTCTATGATATCAAATAGAGAAAATACCATATCTACCCCTATTACAGCTACGTTTTCTTTTATTCATGTACATTTTGGCCCATTTTCTATGATATAAAATGGAGAAAATACCATAGCTACCCCTATTACAGCTACGTTTTCTTTTATTCATGGACATTTTGGCCCATTTTCTATGATATTGAATCGAAAAAAATTAACTACCCCTCTTACAGCTACGTTTTCTTTTATTTCAATTTTGGCCCATTTTCTATGACAACCAAAAAAAATAACAGGACCCCTCTTATAGCTATGTTTTTTTTTATGTACATTTTCTATGACTAGAAAATAGAGAAAAAGTACCTTAACTACCCCTTTTACAGCTACGTTTTCTTTTGACTCACACTTTGTCCCATTTTCTATTAGTGATTCGAGAAAAATACCATAGCTAACCCTCTTACAGCTACGTTTTCTTTAATTCATATACAATTTTGGCCCCTTTTTAATGATTGCAAAATGAAAAATAATACAACACCTATCACTTACAGCTACGTTTTCTTTGATTTTTACATTTTTGGCCCATTTTCTATGACCAAAACGAGAAAAATATGGCTACCCCGTCTTATATCTACGTTTTCTCTGATTCAAGGACATTTTGGCCCATTTTCTGTTAGCGATTCGAAAAATATACCATAGCTACCCAACTTAGTTACGTCTTCTTTGATTTATTTACATTTTAGCCCATTTTCTATGAAAGCGATCCAAGGAAAAATACCATAGCTACCCGTCTTAGAGTTGTTTTCTTTCATTCATGTATATTTTGGCCCATTTTCTATGATAGCGAATCGAGAAAAGTACCATAGCTATCCCTCTTATAATTACGTTTTCTTTGATTCATTCACATTTTGGCCCATTTTCTATGAGAGCGATTACGATTATAGATAAAATAATATAGCCATTTTCTATGATAGCAATTCGAGAAAAAATAAGAGCTACCCTCATAGTTACGTTTTCTTTAATTCATGTTCGTTTTGGCCCATTTTCTATGATACTGATTCGATAAAAAATGCCATAGCTACCCTTTTACAGCTACGTTTTCTTTCATATACATTTTGGCCCATTCTCTATGATAGCAAATAGAGTAAAATACCATAGCTACCCCTCACTCCTACGTTTTCTTTGGTTCAGGTACATTTTTGGCCCATTTTCTATGATAGCGATTCTAGAAAACCACCATAGCTACCTCTCTTATAACTACGTTTTCTTTGATTAATGTACATTTTGGCTCATTTTCTATGATAATCGAGAAAAAAATACCATAACTACTACAGCTACATTTTCTTTGATACATCTACATTTTGGCCCATTTTCTAAGAGAGGAAAACGAGAAACAGCATCAACCCGGGTTATCACGAGAGGAAGTGAGTGAGTGAGTGAGTCAGTCAGTTGACTCACCACCGGACAAAAGGCGTAACCACTCCCTCCGGTGCCTGACGTCTTGGCGATGTGTCTCCAGACTCGAGGCGCCCAGAGGGCGTCTCCCCCGTCAGTAGCTGGTCACACTGGCGCCCCCATCTCCGACGCCCGCGCCCCCTACGGCAGCAGGGCAGGCTGGCTCTCTCTCTCTCTCTCACTTATACCACTCCAACAAACCATAACACTTGCTATATATATATATATATATATATATATATATATATATATATATCACTCATAAAGAATCCAAGCTGCCCCTGCAACTGATTGAAGTGCAGCCTTGGAGTTGCTGAAGCCCCTAATAATAATAATAATAGGACACATCCCATTTTCTCCAACAAAAAACAATTGAATAAATGAAATATAAAATAATCATATATATATATATATATATATATATATATATATATATTCCATAGATTTGCATATATAATAAATAACTATCGACAGAATTACTGCCAATAATATAGTATCTTTTATAGACGATGGTAGTGACGAAGATAGTGAAGATGGTGCTAGTAATAGCCGTGATAGTGATGACAACGAAACGAAGTTGTAATAAAGGGACAGTTAAATGTCTTTAACTTTTATATGATTGAGTAAAATGGCGGCGAGGCGATGATGATGGTAGTGATGATGGAGGTTGGGGTGTGGAACGCAGCCACAAACAGCTCTTTCGAACAAGCAAAGGGAGGAGGGGGTAACATGGCTGGCCCTGGGAGAGGAGGGAGGGGGTCTTCTAGCTGTGCAACACACAGGCTTCCCTCTGTCTTAATTCATCGTCTCGGGGTCCTTCCCCTCACCTCCCCTCCCCCCAACACACACACACACACACAGAGGCACAGACACAAACACACATGCACAGACACACACACACACTCCCAGATATCTAAAACACTTCACTTCCTCCAATTTTTTCCCATTCAAACTCACTCCCCAACCCTACTGAACCTAATAACCTTGCTCTTATTCACATTCACTCTCAACTTTCTCCTTTCACACACTTTTCCA
>JAYMFT010185091.1:0-11976 GCA_038088735.1 Panulirus argus
GTGTGATAATGAAGAGAGTGAAAAGGAGGTGTTGGTTAATGGTAGTTGTGGTACATGATGTAACTGCCAAGATAAGTAGCGTTGGTGATGATAGCTGTAGGTGTGATAATGAAGAGAGTGAAAAGGAGGTGTTGGTTAATGGTAGTTGTGGTACATGATGTAACTGCCAAGATAAGTAGCGTTGGTGATGATAGCTGTAGGTGTGATAATGAAGAGAGTGAAAAGGAGGTGTTGGTTAATGGTAGTTGTGGTACATGATGTAACTGCCAAGATAAGTGAAGTTGTGGTTTACCTGAAGTCTGTCGCAGTTAATTTTGGTGATGTGTGGGTGCTGTTATCAAAAGTGGTCGCGGTATATGTGGCAAGTAATGGTCTGTGGAGCCTTTAAGGTGGTGGTTTTAGCCTGGTATTGTTTCTCGTTGTTGAGCTTTATCCTTGTTATTCATAGTTCGGTACTGCTAGGAGACCAGGTACCAGTAAGATGCTTGGAGACTGAGTCCGTGATTCATATTTTGCTGCCAAGGCCGGTACCAAATATTTTCTGGTCACCAGGCCACAAGGCGCCACGCCACACACATCATGTAATTATTTGCATAGACAATTAAATACATATCTGTTCATGTTCACAATCAGCTGTTGTTATTATTGTTGTGTTTTCTTGCAGCTACAACAGTCACAAACTCCGAAGTTGGAACAAGTATTTTCCATAACTCTCCAGAATATTTCGGTACTAACCCTCCAACTCCCATCCCATCTTTCAGTAGACTAGCAGGGCAGCTGTCCAAATGCCTCGCTGCCTTCTACCACTGGAGTCGAACCCTCGTTTGTAAAGATGACGCCGATCTTTACGGTTCTTGAGTTCCATTGTCGTTGTGGTTAGTTCGAGAAAACTATAAGACTTGGGTAGTTTATGATGAATATTATTTTGTAACACCGGTCAGTAGTTTTCCTGTGATATCAGTTCACCCTTTAACCGGCAGGTTCAATACTCGAACTGTTCATTGTCGCTTCCATCACAGAAATGCACTGAAAATAAAGTCATGATGGAGATCAATAGAGAAAAAAGGCAATCCCAGAAGATAAGCGACCGTGATGTTGGGGTCAATGTGGAGCCTTCGTGAAATAGTTGTCAGGGAGCCAGAGTGTGGATATAGCCCGGGTCTGTCCATCATTTTTCATCCGTGTGATGACGCTCCTGAAGGCGGTCTCCACAGTCACTATCTCGACATTTATCTTACTGCGGGGGCCTGGGAGATGCATCCACAGGATAGCCGGTGGCCGAGGGGGCCTGGCGGTTAGTGAGTCAGGGTGGTGCCAGCACTTGGAGTCGTCGGTGGTAATAAAGATGACAAGAACCGTTTCACATTTTCCAGTTGTGTGTCAGGTAAAGCTGGAAGTTCGTGCGCATTGGTGGAACTAGTTTGGTGGTAGATGGGGGGAAAACGGAGGATGAAAAGTGCCTGCAAGTACATACAACGAGATTCTGGCGAAATGCATGTCTAGTGCGGAGTGCTTACCATAAGAGAAAATACTAACGAGTGCTTACGAGAGTTTGCGAAAAGGCAGGGTTAGTGCGTAGCGCTCATCCCCTGGAAAATCTAAAGTTACGAAAGTTAGGAAGACCGAGTCTTGAGTTATGTTGTCAAGCGTTATATGCGAGATGAAGAGATTGTATGCTTATAGAGTGAATGTCAGCAGCACGTATGGGTGGGAGAGAAAGAAAAAGGCAAGAACTTGGTGCTAAAGGAGTGAAACATGACAGTCACTGAAGTGCTGGCTCACTGCGTAGTCGTCACTAACCCTCCCGATACTCAGGCGAGTAGTAAAGCTAATACTTCCTTGGTTGGTGGCTTCTATCACTTACTAGAGAGAGAGAGAGAGGGGGGGGGGAATTAGTAACTGTGAAGGAGGAAGGAGGAAAGAAGTGTGGGAGCAGAGAGGAAAGCGGAGGGGGTGGGGGTCAGGATATAAGACAGTGCGGGCTTTTCTTTCAAGGCCATGCCTGATGGCCCAGGACTTGGTTTCCTTAATATAATGATAAATTTCCATCAAACAGAATCGAACATAAACCCGACAAAAACTGCCCAAACAGCTTGTTTAACATAATGCAACGTAGGCATAACAGACGTAAATATTTAAGAGGCCGTGTAGCGGCGGGGGGAGTGGAGAGGCCAGCTTGTGTGGAGGTCTCCGGGTTGGGTCGTGGGTTCACCTCGGTCTCGGGTTTCTGGCCCCCGACCACAGGCGGCGTCACCTGATTCCCTCCACCGCCAGCCTCACCGCGTCTCCAGCCTGCCACCCACCCTCCTCCTCCTTCCTCTTCACCACCTCCAGGGCCCGGCTGTCATGTCTGCTGAGCCACATTCTAGCCTTATGGATCATGCTAGCATCCTCCGTCATCCTAGATTACTTTAACATGACAGTGTCCTCTACCACGATGGCATGTCCTCCAAAATCCTAGCCATCGTTATCATTCACCCATTTAACATCAATGTTTCTACATAGGATTGTCGTTCTAATCACCCTTTACCATTATACTTGCTGTCATGCCATGTTTTCTGCTTGCTAGTTTCAATTCCATTCCCATGACCACGCTAGTATCCATCTTGCTTCTGTCATCATGTCAGACTTCGCCAGTCACGCTAGGCTCCTGTCACGCCACCAGGATGTAATCAAGCCTTTCGTCACACACATCTGAAGTCTCCCGTTGTCCCGACTCGGAGGAGCCCCCGGGGTCATGCGACGTACAGCTTATCTCCATCCTAAACTTGCAGACCTTCCACACCTCTGAATGCAACTGTACATCCAGATCTTCCCTGGCCATCGACTCGAAGCAGCCTTCAGGAGTATGATGAACACTTGAAATTAGTCCCTGGCATTGCCAATAGTTTCTGGAAATGGCTCTTTGAACGGATCTTTGGAAATGTGCCATGAAATTGCTCCATAACTGGTTCCTTGAGTTGCCACCTGGAACAGATCCATGCAACTGTTCTCTTGATCTGGCTTTTACCTTAAGCTGGCGCCAGGAGCGAATCTTTTGAACTGCTCCTTGAACGGCCAGTCTTACAACTATTGAGTCTTGGTGGACCACTCGCCTTTTCTTATGAGTTTCTGAAAGCTTTAGAAGTTACTGGTGTTATCAGTTTTGACAATGGTATACTACATATTGAATATTTTTTCAATGACTGAACGCCTTACAAGTTCTGTTTTGTTTTGTTTTTTCCACCAAGCCTTCTAAACTCGGCTTCTCCCTCCTATTTTAATCTCTTTACTTTAACCTCTCCTGCACCTCCTACTTGCTGTGGACCACGTCCACAGCCTTTCTCTACAGCCTTCCGAGAGAAGACCTCTCAACCTTTTTTGCCTTCTGACGCCCTGCCCCGCCGCTTACTCCTAAAAACCCGAGTCCTCATTAAGAAAGCACCCGTCTAAAACTCTCCTGTGTGTAGTGGTAGGTGAAGGGGAAAGAAAGGAGGAGTGAGGGTGAGTAGGTAAGAGCAGGTGCGTCAATGAGTGGATGGATGAGAACGAATGAGTCAAGCTGAGCAAGAGAGAGGGGAGCAGCAAGCCAGGCAGAAGGGTTCGCGCGTGCACAACTTGTAAACAAGAGCTGCTGCGGCGGCGTCAGGCTCCCTCACCCTTCCTTGCCCTAAGACACCACTCAGTTCTTCACCCTCCACCATTGCCGCTTCCAACATCTTTCACTCCTCTCACCTTCCATCATTGCTGCTTCCAACACTCTTCATCATTGCCGCTTCCATCACACCCACCCTTCCTCTTCATCCACCACTGCCGCTTCCAATACGTCTTGCCTTCCACCACTGCGGCTTTCATCACCCTTCACCTTCCTCACTCTCCACCTTCACCTTCCTCACTCTCCACCACTGCCGCTTCCAACACGATCGTATCGTAGTATTTCCATACTTTAAGTTACACTCCAGTTGATATAGTCTGTTCTTTATTGATATCCGCCGGAAGTCCTCTATGCGTAAGGGCTTCCTCTCTTCCTCTTCATCTATCAGGTTCCCTTATGTGGCTTCCTATCCCCTATTATCCTTACCGAGTATCCACTTCCTCTCTCCCATCTTCTGTCATTTGTAACAAATTTCCTGTTACCCATCAGCTTTCCTCTCATTCAGAGTCATCATTCTCAGAAGCAATTTATCTTTCGCCGTTGTTCTCTGTACAGTCTTATTCTTGATAACAGTCTCAGCTGGTGCGCTTGCTTCCTTTGTTTGTTAGGCTACACGTCCATCTCCGCTGTCGGTTCTGCTCAAAAATCAATATTTCTGTACTAGCGGAACTGGAAACCTTTGGAATATAATACTTGGATCTGCTCATCATTCACGTAGATTCTGGATGTACATTTTTCTTTTCACTCTTCGCTCTCTCTTCCCTACTCGTTCATATCCTCGGGTTAGCGAGTCCGCAGATATGCAAGTTACCCATCAAACTGTGTCTCCCATGCTGGCTCTCGTTTTCTAACTTTTCCCGCCTGTTGTTCTTTTGTCTTGTTTCATGGTTTTCCTCCAGTTAAAATATCTGTTGTTCAAAGTAAAATCCCGGTCATAGAACTCAGTACCACTTTCATTATCATATACTTATTCTATACTAATGTCTTACCGTGGTCTTTCATCTTTCTATTCCCTGTATAACATTTTTTGTCATACTGTACCTTCCTTCCTGTTCTGTATTTTAATCCAGGCTGTTATCATCTCTTCGTGGGATATCTCGCCATAATTCTGATCAACTGGCGCCGTTATTCTTGCCTCTTCCCCTCTCCCTCTCCCGTGCGAGTATCGTGGTGGCCGCGGGCGCCCTAGTCTTAACCTTGACTCACTCTGGTTCCTCTCAAGAGTCAAGGCCACATATCCCTTTCACTCTTACTCCAATTTACAGCATAGTATAATGAGATCGCCGTGTGTCCTCACACAGAAGCTTACTTTAAAGCCAGAAACTGATGGGAGAGAGAGAGAGAGAGAGAGAGAGAGAGAGAGAGAGAGAGAGAGAGAGAGAGAGAGTTACAAAAAAGTATGCGAGACATACGTACATCTGCAAAGCCGGGAGCCTGGTGGGTTACTCTAGTGTATGATGTCACTTCCTGCGTCCCAACCCGTGCCTCCCCTCCTAGGCTTCCGTCGCCCAGGGCAGCTGGCAGCCCCCTCCCTCCCTCTCGCCACAAGGCCCTCCCTCCTTTCTTCCTGGCGGCCACGTGGTCCTGCTACTCTCCCACACCGCACCGGATGGTAACGGGTTACCTCGCGCGCGTATTTCCAGAGCCGGCCGGCCGTGAAACACTGGACTGTCACGTAACGTAGAGTATAACAGCCAACTACGATGTTCACGTCGCCCACAACGACCGCCCAGGGAGAGCGCTCACTCGCTCACCACCTGGGGTCACACCACCGCCATATTATATTGGCCGATTAATTTGTCTGCCGCATCGACACACACACACACACACACACACACACACACACACACACACTGGCATTAGCAAAGGGAATATTCAAAGAAGACTAGCGAGCTACCGTGCATCCAAGGCCCTCGTTGCAATACGGTTCAAGAGAAATATGGCATTCGGAGGATGGCATATATATATATATATATATATATATATATATATATATATATATATATATATGCACACACATAGATTGATAGATAGACAGACAGGTGGACAGATTAACTAGGTAAGTTATTTGTACAGGTGAATTAGCAAGAAAAGAGACAATGAAGTGGAAACCAAGATAATAAAACTTTGGTCAAAACATGAAAAATGTGATTTAGGCACAACATAAAAATTATGAACAGAAGCACTGCAACTGAGAAAACGAATCAGGAATGATGCACACACACAAAAAAAACTTACCTAGATATATGATTTACAAATGCAAAGCTCAGTGGCAGCAAGTAAAGTATGAGGTCGATGGCAGAAAAACACTAAAGATCAATAACTCCCGATAAGAAAAATTAGGGAAATAATCTCGTAAACAGACACGATTTATAGCGTAAACTTCACAGATAAGTATTGTAAGACTGAGAAAAAGGTAAATGTTGATAAAAGCGATAAGACACGAAAGTGGGTAAGAGGTGACCAGATAGAGAGTACCTCGAGGAGACGGAAAAACGTTAAACAAAGGAAGGACAACAGATTGGCGGCAGATGAGTCACGCAAGTTATCGTACCGGAGGCTTCCCCTTCGCTGCCAGCCACTCAACAACTATGTAAACAAACCCAAGAAAATCAACATCCACATCATGTGCAACATGCCGGCTTCTGTAACCCACCAGACGTTAGCCTTTAATTTAAATGTTTGGCTACAATGGGAATGACTTGTCACTGAAAATTCCTAAATCAGTTAAACTTCGATATCGAAATCATGAAGCAAGCCAGAGGTGAAAGGAACATTCTCGGCGCGTGCGAAATATAACAATTTACCAAACACCGCATCGTAGCTAAGTTCAGCAGCTCGCGGCGGCTTATGTTTTATGCAGGTTCCGTGATGACCCTGGGCAAGGAAATTATTTAAAATTTGCGCGAAATATGCGAAGGAGATATCCTTTGAAGCATGAACCAGGGCTCGGCATACGGTTAAGTTTGTTTACATTTCCTTTACGGGGTTAGGCGATGCGTTTCGGAATTCCAACGTAAATACAGGTCATGCGGTGGTGAAAAATGAAATAAAGAAAAAAACGGTAGGGCCTCTGTATGTATGAGCGTAGGAAACAGATTACAGATATTATTGATACTGAGAGGCTGTACCTTAAGTCTTGTCTCCAAGTCCATTAAAAGGGACTCTAACGACATTCATTGGAAAAGTGGACTTCATGGTCAACATTAAGCAACCTGTATAAACCATCAGAGGCCAACGCCGGCCATTCCTTACGCGCTAGCAACGTTAAAGTGTGTTGGAGTTCCGGAAGAGAATGGATGGGAAGTGGTGGCTGTGAGAGGGGTGTGCTGATGTGAAGGTGAGAGGGGTATATTAAGGTGAAGATGGGAGGGATGTTCTCTACGGTGATGGCAAGAGTCTGTAATGGTGGGTCGAGGTGTTTGGCGCTGAGACTTTGGAGATGATGAGTCTGGAGTGGTGAAAGAGGGGGCCATGAAAGGGGAGTTGCGACACATGATGTACGGGCCAGAACAGAGAGCTGAGACACGTGATGGAGTGGAAAGAACATGGGAGCTGGGATACATGATGGCGGGGACAGAACAGGGGAGCTGGGACACATGATGGAAGGGACTGGCCAGTGGAGCTGCGATTCATGACGGAAACGGAAATAAGGGGTAGCTGAGAATTGATGGTTGGGGACAGAGGGACGGTAGAGCTGCAACTGGATTTGGTGGACTGTACGAATGGAAGATCATCAATGATATAAATAACTCATTTACTGGATGCAACTTTCCCCGTACCCCATTCGTGTTCCATGACCCCCCACCCTTTGGCACCGCGTGAAAGGGAAGTCATAGGAACCTTCTCAGCAGAAGTGGAAGTGGCTGTAATGTGAGAGGAAGGACTGCGGTGGGTCGTATTGTAAGTCAGGAAGGACGGTGGTGATACAAGCTGGTCCTGGAGGTCAGGTTTGGACGAGGGGAGGCTAACTATCCCGAGGGGAGATTTAGAGGGTATCATGAGGTTAGCGGTGCTGCTTGGGGCTCGGATGATGTATGGTAGTAGGGGTAGGGCAGGGGAGGGACTGGAGAGAGGAAGTGGAGGAAGGAATGTAGGAGTGGGAGTAAGGCAGGGAAATAAATAGGCGAGTTGCGTTACCTGAGACGTAGGCTGGTGGGTGAGAGGAGTGAAGCAGCATGACAAGAAAACCAGCACCGAAGCAAGAGGAAGAGAGGTGAAAGATGGGGAGGCAGAAAAACATGCAGAGCAAGAAAGAGTGAGGAGAAAATGTAACAACATAAATCGAGAAGGAAGAGCCGTCCCACAAAAGGTCGACAGAAAATGAGAAAGTGAAGCAATCAAATAGCTGGCATGAATGGATGACTGGTAAGGCAATTTGGCTAAAAGCTGCGTTGTTCAGCTGGCTCAGGTGGACGGCTCCCGGCCGTCACCTGAACCTGCTGGGACGCCGGCAGGCGGGTCATCCAGGCTCCTGGATCACCAGCTGTGCCAGGCATCTAAACGGACCACAAGAATGACAGATGAGTTAATCGTTTTGATGGATTATTTTCAGGACATCTTGTTATCAGTCCGACATAGGAAAAATAGTTTTTGGAAGACGTCATTTACATTTATTTTTTCAAAAACATTAGGGTTTCCTTATTGTACTACCTTGGGAAAAGGTCATTAATTTTCAAATTTGTGTTAGGTATATTGTTGCTGCAATCATAGCAAGCACTAGAGTTTCCCAGCTACTTTCCTGCCCCTTGTTCCATTTTCCTTCATCAACCACAAAACTACTTATTAAATGGTCGGGAATGATAAGGTTCCGTAGTCTATAAACTTTCAGCTGAAAATCGTCCTTAAAGTGCATAAAGGTGTCGATATAATGGGGCGACGTGTTCTCCCCGTGGGCCATTGTGGAGACCAGGTGCTGCTGCTGGGAATGATGGTGTTGGTTGGGGGAGTGGTGATGGTAGTTGTGGTGGGCATCTAAGGCATCTGAAGGAGCCTTCTTCCTAATATTGCTTACCTCCCCTGACGATCATCGTGGCCAGCTACTCCTGTCACCTGGTGCTGATCACATGCTCGAGTCTTTGCAGCAGTGACAACAGAGGCTTCCGTCTAGTACGTGAACTAAATTTGAGTGTATAGTACATCGGGCTTACTCGCCTACTGTTGCCAGGCAGGTTCCATATTCTCGTGATATAACCAAAATTCGTCTGTAAACATCTTTGGGAACTGTTATATTATATCCCAATAAATTCACAAAGCTGTAACTATCTTACACTTGTTTACAGCACGGACTACCTTAACCTCCTGAGCTCGACGGTACGACCATTGGCAAGATGTTTGACTTACCCATAAGGATCAGGTGTTACGCCAGTTCACTGTATCCATGGGGTCGTACTGTCGTACTCGAGGGTCTTATTGTCATGCTCGAAGGTCGTACCATCATGCTCGAGGGATTAACTTCCTAAATTTAAGCACTTCACTCAGCTTCGTATCAAGAACTACGGGACAAAATTCTTCGAGGCCGGAAACACTGTCGTAGTTTCCTGGGTGTTGGTAAAGAGCACTAGTTAGGTATTTTTGGCTAAAGATCTATCGAGTATAACAAAGAGAATCACTCGGGCCTACAGTTCGTGGAATCCATGTCCAATGGAAACGATGAACTTACATTTCATTATATTCTGAATAGTAACATCACGGAGACCCTGACGACTGACACATTTTGGTGATGTTTGTAAGTTCACACGAGCATTACATTCGATGGCAAGTGTAATTCAAAGTATAATTCCATTACAGAGTTTGCTCATTTTACTACAAGGGAATCACCTGAATTATAGGGACGCTATTAACCCCGTGATCACAGCTGCGCAACTCCTTGATATGATGGTCTGGCCTTTGACCTTTCTTATGGATAAGGTCATACAACACATTATCATAATCAAGGGTACGACCGTCGTACTGATAGGGTACATTACATGTAGTTCTCTGCTGAAACTGTGGCGTTGTGAAGATAGAATGAGGAACCGCAACCGGTCTTAGAAGGCGCCTCCAATTATGCACAAGAGAGAGAAGCCAATCGTGTCACGGTGGCCACGTAATCGAAGGCAAGCACGAGATTTCTCCACCATCATCCAAAGGTCAATTAACTGAATTACGAAAACGCAAAATATACTTTTAAAATTGCAGGTTTATGTTTCACTTTAATACACAAGGCATTAGTTCAAGATGTGTGAGTTATGTTTCGAAACTGTGCCTTCTTAATCCAAGCCATTAATCTGGAACGGAGTAATGATAAGATGCCGTTAAACATGTATATGTATACAGTTCAAGTATTTATCACGATGACATACGTTACAAGTCACTACATCTGCTCCTACGAGAGTAGTTGGAGATTTTCCTGTATACCCCACCACATCCGTCATCACACGTCTCGGTTGGGACACTTGCATTCCACCACGCCTTATGACCCCCAGTCGGGATCCCCAGCTGTCAATAATACAGCAATTGTTTCGAGCCCCTGGCTGTACATACTGCTACATCCGGTTCGCACATACACAGCATCCCCCCTCCTTTTCCCGTTGGAGGCTCCAGTCACGGACAAAAGTCCACATCAAGGTTGGGCCTTAATTGAAATATATAGCCGTTAATGAAAGGGAAAAAGAAGAAACAAGGGAAAATATATAAGAGTTTTGGAGGACGTAAAAACCTTGTGTTTTAAAATGTGCCAGGGCACAGTTATTGGGAAAGACATGGGGGTAGAGCGTTCCAAAACTTGAGTTGTAGGAAAAATAAAACATTTATCAAAACGGCCCACCCTTGACATATATGGAGAACGATAACAACCGAGCGCATAATAAAGTAAATAAGGCAACGCCATCTGTCACATCACAACAACATGGAGGGACACTAAGCCTGCTGCCGCCTTGGTCGGACTTCGAGTGTTGTGCCGTCAGCGCAAGACGACGAAATGATCTGAGTTTCTGATGGAACCCAGACGATGAAACCAGGACGTCCCTAAGGGTCATATTCGGCAACTCACGCCTCAGGTCAGTTAGTGTAAAATTTTAATAATAAATGTTCCCCTTCAATAAGAGAAATAAATGAATAAGTAAACGCCCCTTCCCTTCACCTTTGATGGCCTGCCTTGCCACTAATAGGGTTATGATCTGCGGGATTTTACCCTGATGGGAGTCTTATCTTAGTGTGGTTTTGACGAGGTGTGGCTTTCCTCTGGCGCAGGGGCAGTTTTCCAGGTGAATTGGTTGTTTTGTCCGTGTGAGACCAAGTAGTCCTGATCGGGTGACAAACCCTCTAGCCGACGTTCATCCTAGATGACTCCAGATTTTCTCTGTTCCTGTGAACCCAAGGTTTGTCTTGATCTTTAATTCTTCACTGGCCAAAACCTCCGACACTACAAGCATAACCGGACAGTCTTCCCACACAAAAAGAAAGAGACGGAAAACAGCTATCACTCAGACAGCCACATAACCAAAACAGGTGAAGGGGCAACCACTATTAGGACAACTACTCTCCACATCCACGCCACTAGGACACCCACGCTATCACCATGACAACCACATTACCGGCAAAGCCACCACCAGGACAACCACACCACCTGGTCGACCACCGCCTCCCTTCCTGCCGGTCACATCCCCTCCCTCCGGCAGCATCAGCCCTCCTCTACTTTGTTGCTGCACTTCCCGGAAGCTGTCCCGCCCCACCACCTTGTGACATGGGAGTAATATCAAGCAGCACCTTGTGGTACGGGGACAATGTTGACCTGTACCATGTAGCAAAGGGGACAAATTTAAGCCATGCCTTGCAGTAAGGGGGCAACTTAAAGCAACGACTTGTAGCATTTGCGAAGTATCAAACCACCTCCGTAGACCCAAAGATACTAATTATGATTTATTTGGGCCATTTTTACTAGTAAATCGAAGGTATTTTAAACAATTTAGAATATCTGTCTTTAAAAATGACAATCAGAGTTGCATCATATTCCAACAAATCCAAGAGAAAATCATTTCGTCATTCATGTTTCTAGTTATTCAGAGAGGTAAGATTTCTTCCAGCCAGTGAAACTGAGAGTTTGAGGATCTTAGTGTACTAATACTTTTAACGATAATTCTCAGCCATACTCTTTTCCACCAAGGGGCCATAAGCTTCTGATTAAGTAAAGAGGGCCTTCCACAGTTGATCACATTGATTGACTGGGAAATGATCCCAGAAACGATTCTGTGGCAACTTCATTAAGAAATGTGAAGGATGTCGATCCTTCCGATGGACTGTTACGATGAGAGAGTTTAATAATCGTGTTGCCCCATCACTTAACCATGTGTGTGTATATA
>JAYMFT010185102.1:0-11976 GCA_038088735.1 Panulirus argus
TAGTGTGACCTTACAACAGATATATTCTGGTGTTCACAGATGTTCTTTTCGTTTATAGAGCATTCACTACAACGATTTCTCTGTTGCCTGTGAGGTGAGTAAGACATTCACGAGTTTACTCATGGATTCATGTTTAAGGATCTCCGTGAGATCATCATGTGATAGCCTTTATGCCCATAAAAACGCTCCAGGAAGCCTTGGTATTTGATGTGATGATGGAAGTGATGTTTTTACCGATAAACCCGAGAGGAGTGACGCAGCAACATCCAAGCCTGACCTATGGTGCGCCAAACAACCGGGCGTCATGGTGCGCCAGGACGCGGACGACCAACTGGCCCAGCGAACACCTTGGCTTGGGATGATTTTAATCTGCACACTCCAATTACTCAAGGGTAAAACAGTCACCCTCATCTAACATGAAAAGAATTCTATATAAGCCACAGTCATTATCAATCAGATGATGAATAGAAATAAACAAGAGTTAGATGACATTTGCCTCCCGGTATCAAATGTGTTGTTAGCGAATATCAAACCAGCGGGCTTATAGTACATAGGTATATTATTGTTAAGTCCTGAATTTTCAGGAAATTGACCACATTTACCGAAATTTTGAAATGAAATATTATTTTACTTAGAAAATATTTTTGCAACTTAAACACAGGTAAACCCGCATATCTCATGCAAACCAACCAAATATTTGATGCATTTCCGTTATAAACAAGATGGAGGATGAAGGATGTAGTGCTGGCGAGCCAACACTAAGGTTATGATCAACACCGATCTGAGCCTTATGGTGTCAGTCTGAAATTCCTAAAATAATTATAAAATGAATAAACAACCTCACTTAGTATACAATAAGCTCTGGTGAAGGAACCTAACATAGCCAGGGTTAGGTTAATTAGAGATTCCAAACTAGCCTGGAATGGACCCTAAGCTACCCCGGGTTACGGTCAGGGAATATGAGGTTCCACCTGACGGTCGCAGAGGGTAGTGACGGAATGTATGGGTGGTCGTCAGCATAGACTGACAGGTCAGGAGTGTGTGGAGTAGCGGTCGTTAGCATAGACTAGTTGGTCAGAGTGTGTGGATCAGTGTTAGTCAGCATCAAGTGGTAGGTCAGGGGCGCAAAACATCTAACATGTACACCTTGCACAAGCTGCAGCAATACACAACGTTCTCATTCTAGTGTGTGTAGATCCGTACCGATAGTATGACAGTGTATTTTAGATAACTTTGTTGTATTCCAGTGAACCATGTTGTATCCAGAGGGAGATGTGGAGGGTTCCCGTCCTTTAGTGATGTTTACACCCGCTGTTCTCTCTCCAGACCCAGAACTAACGTGAGACCCATATGTTTTTTCTTTAATTCGAAAATGTGCACGACACTGGTATCAGAGACTGCTATATTTAAAAGGAAATTTTCAGTTGTAAATTCTATGGCTTTTCTCATACTAAGTAAAACGACAGAAGCGACTGGCTGACTCATACGTCCGCAGACATTCCTTGGAGTGGATATTGCCTCAGCTTTCTGGACTACACCGTCGATTTTTTTGTACATTGCGCTATCATGTCTGGCAACTTGAACAGACACAACCTTGACGTATTTAGGTAAAACAAATAATCCTTCCAGAATAATGAAAATCACATTCATTTATCTACAATGTCGTCGAATGTCCGCGCAGATTAAGCTTGCCTTTCGTGAGCTATAAATATGGCTTAATAGCTCATGTGACGGGTCATGATCGCTGACTAAGGTTTGTTGTGGTCGGCCTCAGCGGCGGCGCTCGCTGGTATTTCCTCGTTCATCGTCCGTGGCGACCCCACTCCCGTCTGGGACCCTATGTACTGCAGCTGGCGCCTCTGGCCCCCAGGAGTCACTGGTATATTTGGGCGATGCACCAGATTTATCGTCCACTTTTTTGTCATAGTATTAAACTTTCTGATTGTTTCTTGCTCCACTCCTGTCAGTTTGCTTGTCTCAGTAAATAGTAAACAACGGAGGAATGAGAATTGTCCCCGTCAATCGAGTAGCCTCGCTCCGGGCCGGCCGGCCTGCCGGCCGGCGGGAGGCCTTGTGATTCCTGGAGATTACATGTGTCCATATGTCAGGCGGCGGCAGCGGCCTCCAGCACCAGGAACCAAACGTTGTGCATTCACACCTGGTGTCCGGAATTATGAAACGATTTCCAACACGTTCCAAGAACGAGGGGGAAAAATAATGAGACTGAATCATTCCAAGCGACCGCTCTCACGAGCTGTTTCCCCGTGTACCTGCCACAAGGACGTATGGCGCTTGTCTGTCAGCTGCTTCCAGTTGTTTCTGTGTGGAAACCGGCCACAGGAGGAATGACCGTTGTGATACTTCCTTTCCTCTGGTAACATCGATATAGTCTCTTCACTCTCTCACCTTCCCCTCCTCTAAACTCTCTTCCCTGAGGAGTGGTATACAGTCACCTAGGGAACTCTTATTTATTCCTTCATTCCTTTTCTCATACTAAAATCTTAAATCCATAAAGACCAAGACTGGGGCCTTTTTTACATGTATAATGTCGCCATGTTGGGCAGTATGACAAAAACTAAATCACGTACAGTTAATGGTGGCACCTCTCTCTCTTCCGATGGAAACCCTGGGTTTTCCATTAAGAGCATCATCTTTAGGAATGTCAAGTTTTTGGATGGATGATAAAGGTACAGAAACCCTCTAAAGAATCAAAACTGGATTTAAATCGTAAAAATAAATATCACAGAATCTGATGGTATTTCCATGACTTGGCTCCCCACGTTCATGTAGCCTATCCTTCCTCCGACACGCCCAAGTGAACGCCTGGGCCTGCCCTCCAGTGAGCATGTGAATTAACTATTGCGTCTTCACTCGAGCTTTTTTTTTCTCTCTCTCTCTCTCTTAACCCGGCTGTAGGTCCCAGCTTTTTAAATTCAATCCCTGGAATATGAGTTACCTTCCCAGGCAGCAGACCTGATGCAATTAGTGTGACCTTCTCAAGCAGCTGACTTAGTGCAACTTGTTTTCAGGCACCTGATCTAATGCAGCTGTTGTGACTTACCCGGCAGCAGACGTTGTACAACTAGTGTGACCTCCTCAGGCAGCACATTTGCTGCAGCTAGTGTGACCTCCTTAGGCAGCACATTTGCTGCAGCTAGTGTGACCTCCCCAGGCACCACACTTACTGCAGCTAGTGAGACCTCCCCAGGCAATATACTTTCTGCAGCTGGTGTGACCTTTCCAGGCACTAAACTTACTGCAGCTACTGTGACTTCCCTAGGTAGCACCCATGCTTCAGCTAGGGTGACCTCCCCAGGCAGCACACATACTGCAGCTAGTGTGACCTCCCAAGGCACCACACTTACTACAGCTAGTGAGACCTCCCCAGGCAACAAACTTGCTGCAGCTAGTGTGACCTCCCCAGGCACTACACTTACTGCAGCTAGTGTGACTTCCCCAGGTAGCACACATGCTGCAGCTAGTGTGACCTCCCCAGGCAAAACACTTACTGCAGCTAGTGTGATCTCCCCAGGCAGCACTCTTACTGCAGCTAGTGTGACCTCCTCAGGCAACACATTTACTGCAGCTATTGTGACCTCCTCAGGCAGCACACTTGCTACAGCTAGTGTGACCTCTCCAGGCAAAACATTTACTGCAGCTAGTGTGACCTCCCCAGGCAGTACACTTACTGCAGCTAGTGTGACCTTTCCAGGTAGCACACTTGCTGCAGCTAGTGTGACCTCCCAAGGCAGCACACTTACTGCAGCTAGTGTGACCTCACCAGGCAGCACACTTGCTGCAGCTAGTGTGACCTCCCCAGGCAGCACATTTGTTGCAGCTAGTGTGACCTTCCCAGGCAGAACACTTATTGCAGCTAGTGTGACCTCCCAAGTAGTACGTTTTCTGCAATTAGTGTGACCTTCTTAGGTAGCACACTTACTGCAGCTAGTGTGACCTTCCGAGGCAGCACACATGCTGCAGCTAGTGTGACCTCCCAGGCAGTACACTTACTGCCGGTAGTGTGACCTTCCCAGGTAGAACACTTATTGCAGCTAGTGTGACCTCCTCAGGTAGCACACTTGCTGCAGCTAGTGTGACCTCCTCAGGCAACACACTTGCTGCAGCTAGTGTGACCTCCCCAGGCACCACACTTACTGCAGCTAGTGAGACCTCCCCAGGCAACACACTTGCTGCAGCTAGTGTGACCTCCCCAGGTACCACACTTACTGCAGCTAGTGAGACCTCCCCAGGCAACACACTTGCTGCAGCTAATGTGACCTCCCCAGGTAGCAAATGTGCTGCAACTTGTTTTCAGGCACTTGATCTAATGCAGCTGTTGTGACTTACCCGGCAGCAGACGTTGTACAACTAGTGTGACCTCCCCAGGCAACACACTTGCTGCAGCTAGTGTGACCTTACAACAGATATATTCTGGTGTTCACAGATGTTCTTTTCGTTTATAGAGCATTCACTACAACGATTACTCTGTTGCCTGTGAGGTGAGTAAGACATTCACGAGTTTACTCATGGATTCATGTTTAAGGATCTCCGTGAGGTCATCATGTGACAGCCTTTATGCCCATAAAAACGCTCCAGGAAGCCTTGGTATTTGATGTGATGATGGAAGTGATGTTTTTACCGATAGACCCGAGAGCGGGAGTGACGCAGCAACATCCAAGTCTGACCTATGGTGCGCCAGTGTCCGCATAAAAGTCGGTCTCAGCGGACACTTCCGACTGAGGTTGTGAGTTGTGTTGTGCACGATTTATGCCGACGGTTGTTGCCCTGTGTCTGTAAAGCAAAGATCATGACAACCCAAGTTTATCAAACATTAAGATCTAATCCGTTGGTTAAGATTCTAATTAGTTTATTTAGTAAAGGTCGAAGGAGCAGACCTAGAGTGAAAAAAGAAGGTACATTGTAAACACTTGAAAGGTCACATGTTCAGTGAATTAGCTCTTGATTTAGAGAATAAGTTTACGCTTTTTTCGGAATATATTTCAAGAAATTTTTTGATGAAACTACAAAAAATGATTATGCGATCACACTCTTAAGTGAACGGTTCTGGTTGAGACCAAAAGTCGAGACCTGTGTACAAGTGTGACCTGTTAAGTCTAGGACACCGACTACCGGGTCAGGAAGTACGTGCAGCAGTGATCACAGGCTAGTGAGCCTTGCAGGGCGTAAGGAGACGTCACAGACTTAGTTAGAATGTTTGGACCACAGACTGACTGGTCCAGGGATGCCTGGAGTGTTAACCACAATCTAGTGGGTCAGGATGTAACTAGAGCGGCGACTGCAGACCGACAGGTCAGGGAATGCCCACATTGTTCAGTGATCCTCAACACGGGAAAAGCGCTACGCGAGCACCTGACCTCATCCACGTCAAACTCACGCGACTTGCTGGATTGTGTGTCAACTGTCGGGCGTGGGAAGGGAAGACCCCTGGCTGAGAATGTGGTGAGACGCACTGCTGGTGGGATGCCTGATCGTTATTTGGTGGGGGCGAGGGTGAAGGTTTTTGAGAGGCTTTAGGAAAAGAGCAAATGTTGTGTGTGGGAAGAAGGAGCCAGGCATCTACCGTTGTTGACAAGTATAAATGCGCAAAAAAGTTTCGAATATGAAATTAGATTTGTTGATGACAGTTAGAAAGATCAACTGATTATGCTCACAACAGAAAATTTCTAAAAAACAAATACTTGGTTAATAATGAATAACAATCATGGTTTATGGGCAGGTCGAAGGGAACTATTGTCCTCCTCCAGCAATATCCTCTTCCACGCAGCCCAAATATTCGCCAGTTACCTGTGCGCCAAGTGTGACGATCTTTGTCCCTGTAGCAGTACCGTGCCAAAGGGTTTATATATAACAACCTAACCCAATATACATATATCATAATGATTATCATATTTCATCGTCCATCATGACACACGAGGACAGGAGGGATGGTTACGGAAAGAGTAAGTCCGAGCGGAGGACATTTCTCTAGCGTTTCAGTCCAATCTGCAGAGCAAATGGCAGCATGATGAATGGAAAACCCAAGTTTGTGTGACCTCTGAAGGACGTCCCTCCGGTGCTGGTCTTGCTGTGTTGTTTCCTGATTGGCTTGATATGCTATCTGGCTCCGCCCCTTCTCCCCTGCTCGGCCAGTCACGTGTAGTCACCTTCGCCGGCACGTTGGAACAGCTGATGAATCAACTGCTGTTGTTTGAGGAACGTCCAGTGTTTATGTGTGCTGCCTCTAACGCCTTTCTTATCCTCATATTCAACGCCCTCCAGGTTAGGCTCGATCACTGGCTCCCCGTTGGACGAACTCGGCGGATCTGATAAGGTTAAATAACTTTCTTTCCTTTTTTAATTCAAAGACGGCGGGTTTTGATTTGAAGGCCTTGCTAATCAACGGACCAACGGACTGAGCGATGCGAAAAGTAAGTGAGGCAGTAAACAGTTAAGGACGACGAGTCACCAGGGTCTAGCTCAGATTACGTGAAAGTCATTTCCATATGTCACCTGCGACTCACTCGGATTCAAATGAGTAAGAACGTAGGTAGCACAAGAGATTATCCATGTGCTCACCCCTCCGTGCGGTACCGACCTGTCTGCATCAGAAGGTTGAGGAAAAGGAGGGGATTCACTGCAGTCATGAACAATGATACTACGTTGTGCAGATATGTTGACGGTGTAAAACTCCATAGGGGACAAATAAGACGACCCACCAATGAGTGTGTATTCAATCAGTTCACGATGTAAGATGAATAAAGATGACCACCATTCTTAGATATTATCACACAGGAAAGTGACCAGGCCTGTAATTTTTCTGTAAGAAGAGAACCAACAAATAAATGCGATTTCATACTCTCCCTATCCACCGACAGTGATAGGACAAAGCCAGGAATAGTGATAGATTTTTCCCTAAGAGCGTTACGAATCTGCAGCCAAGGATACCTAGATGAGTTTAGTTGTATCGTCGATGAATTCAGAAGATTGCTTTACCACAAAGTTTGATATTAAGATTGAGAGACTTGGCAAAAAGAATTCGGGAAGACGGATTAATGAAGAAAAAAGTTCATATGGAGAAGCACGAAGATCTTTAGTGGTCACCAGATCGAAGCTGCCCAAAGCAACGACAGTATTCTTTAAGGAATGGGTATGAGCGCTGCCACCCAGTGGGTAGAAGGACTGATGAGGCATAAACAGAGGGTTGCTGTGTAGAATTTCAAGCGTTGCGCACAAAATCCCATGCAGCGGCTGCTAACACTCATCTTACAGCGATACAGGGTATGACGCCAGCAAAAGTGATCACAGCTCACAAAACTAATTTTAGATACAATGGGACTTTGAACGGTCTCATATTACACGTGAAAGAATGTGGATATGTACCGAAGTGGGACAAAGAGGATAAGAAAGGCGTTAGAGACAGCTTACATAAGGACAGAATGTTCCACAGACAGCAAGAGTGGATTCATTGATTTGTCCGAGCAGAGGAGACCTGAGTACACCCAGCCAGTCAGGAAACAGCAAGGGGACGTCTTTGCGACATCACGCAATCTTGTGTTTTCACGTCATGTTGTCACTCTCTGAAGACACGTACCGAGAAGTTAAAGACCCATAACTCTGCCCAGACTGGTTTCCATAACAACCCTTCGTTTCCTCATTGTTTCATACATGTAATTTTTAGAATTATTTGTTCACTCGCAGTGAAAGGACTTGTGGCTAATGATGTCACACACTGCTGTTGGATGAGCAACACTGGCCACTCAGACGGTCACCTGACTCCCTGCGGGCGTCATTTGTAGTCTTGCTGTCTTTGGCCAGCCATTCGTTGTGACACGTGAATACCTCACCAGATACATGAATTGCCCCGTGGATTAACAACTCTTGAAGTAGAGACATCAAGGGGATCCTCCTATCAAGAAGCATGATTTGATGGAATTTAGAATGGATGAGATCAGGTGCACCTTTACAGCTGGAAATAATTGAATGTAGACATCCTTCCTGGGGCATATGAAACCATTCTCTGGTTAGGGATGAAAAAAAAAAAGATAGTCGCAGCGAGAAGAGGATGAGGGAGTATTAGATTTCTCTTCATGCGTATGACTGTGAACACTGTTGTGGCCGCTGGGCGGTACCTGGGAATGTGGATCGAAACGTAACCAAATCCACGATGGTCTGGGTCCTGAGTGTGTGTCCCATGAGTGCCGCCGCTGCTCACGAGTTGAGCACATCATGCCAGTCGGTCGGGAAGCATGTATAGACTGCCTCCGTCCGGCAGTAAGAACCAGAACCTCTAGCTGACCCTCTTATCCAGGCTTTTCGTTGCCAGGGAAGAAAGACCAAGATTCGGTTCAACACCTGACCCTTAACCCCGATAACCTCAGTCTTTGGAAGTAGTTCCTTATAAAGGATCGTATCGAAGGATTTATTGGTAATCCTTGTAAGTAACATCCATCTTGCCCATCTGATCAAGTGGCAGTTTCAAATTCAACAAATCTTTTTAAAAGTTATGTTTTACTGAGCATATCGTTTCATGATATACCATCAGTCGTTGTGTGGTCAGTTGTTGCGGGGCAATGATGCCAGACTGACAGGACGGTGATTAAGCGGCTGTGAACACACTTTTCTTGTATCTGAGTGTTATGTTAACCTGCTTCCCTAATGTGGAATTTGCCGTATTCCCAGGGATTCATTGAGGATTTTCCAGAGGGGGAGGGAGAATGCACAGGCACATTCCTTCGGAACCACAGGTGGACCTCCTGTAGATAAGGAGCTACAGTGACTCCTTCTTGACCATTAGCTCTTTTGAGTCTTCGTGGGATAAACTTATTTCGTAAAGGTTCCCCTGGCCACTGGATTGCAAGGCCCGGGACTGGGGCTCCACCTTCTTAACAAAACCTTGTGAAGCGCATGACTCAGTATATGGCACCTCTCCTCACCTGGACACTGATCAGACATCTTCTCTAATCTTTATAAAGTCATCTTATATGATTGTTTTGCTTCTCCAGTAGGTGAGGAAGGCTCTTGGTTTAGATTTGGCTCCACAGGCCAGTTTCCAGTCAGTGGCCTCACTAACTGACTCGCTTGACTCATGCTATACTTTGCTAGATTCGTGATACCCACTCCTGCACCTTCGTTGCTTGTACTTGTCTCTTATTTTTTTTTTTATAACAAAAACAGTTGTTCATTTGGAATTCCTTATACAGGTATTTAGATCTATGAACCGCTATGGAATAGGCATCCACCACAACTTTGTAACTGGACACAAACTTGTTCAATATAGTTCATTTTTATCGACATTTCCAAGAAATGTGTTTATAATTCTGTAGTCAGTCTTAGATTAGTACCACTCATAAGTATATTCATTACTGGAAGTCCCAGTGCCCTCTGAAGTATAGCTAAAGAAGAGGACGGCATGATCGCTAGCACCAGTGAGGTGCTGAAGATAGGGAGTGTCACTCCCATGTTAGGGGGTGACACCCTTAACACAGTGGAGGAGGTATGAGTCTGACAAGTGACCGGGAACGTGGCTTGCTGGTATTCACTCTCACAATAAGGTAAACTGGTTATTCTGCTCAGTATTAGCGGCAGTAACGTTCTCTGTGTAAGGACGGCTTGTATATATCCACAGTCGTAATATTAATTTCAAAATCTGCGCCGAGATCTTAAAGTATTCATCATTGATCAACACCTTACACATTCAGCAGATTCAAAAATCTTTTTTGAGACGACATTGTTCGAGGTTGGAACGGTCTGTTGCCGTAGTCCAAACGAAAATAAAATGCATTCTGTGCAATACAACATCGCTTTAAAGCTATATTGACTCTTCATTTAGGAAGGCAGTTTAGACTTATACTGCCACACACTTTAACACAACATGGCATACTGATGCTTCTCATGATGGAGTCATAAATACTGTAGCAGCCACTACCAAACGTAACTTTTATTGTTATCCGCAAATAACCCTGCAACCCACATATTTAATTTTCAGCGTCAGTTTGTTCGAAAAAGTTCTTCATTGTCCCAACACTACGACTCGGTGTGCTGTTTATGTACCAGGGATCTAGACAGTGCAAACTGCTTCTTGTTACCTCATGACGGAAAGAAGGGCCAACTAATTCCTGTGGTCCTCGCTACCCGCTGATGCAAAACTGTGAGAAATTTTCATGGTTCTAATTACCCAGTGGCATAAATGTCTCTCTTAATCAGCCAATCATTACAGAGTTTGTGTCAAGTGTTAGTGCTGACAGTGTCACATTCCGCCCACCTGTGGCTGACAATTTGTCAAGTGTTAGGGCTGACAGCGTCACTTTCCACCCTCCTGTGGCTGACACTGTCAAGTGTTAGGGCTGACAGTGTCACATTTGACTCACCTGTGGCTGACACCTTGTCAAGTGTTAGGGCTGACAGCGTCACATTCCGCCCACCTGTGGCTGACACTGTCAAGTGTTAGGGCTGACAGCGTTACATTCCACCCACCTATGGCTGACACTGTTGTCAAGTGTTAGGGCTGACAGTGTCACATTCTACCCACTTGTGGCTGACAGTTTCAAGTGTTGGTGCTGACAGTGTCACATTCTACCCACCTGTGGCTGACACTGTGTCAAGTGTTCGGGCTGAGTGTCACATTCCACCCACCTGTGGCTGACACTGTTGTCAAGTGTTAGGGCTGATAGCGTCACATTCCACCCACATGTGGCTGACACTGTTGTCAAGTGTTAGGGCTGAGAGTCTCACATTCCATAAACCTGTGACTGACACTGTTGTCAAGTGTTAGGGCTGACAGCGTCACATTCCACTCATCTGTGACTGACACTGTTGTCAAGGGTTAGGGCTGACAGTGTCACATTCCACTCACCTTAGGCTGACACTGTTGTTAAGTGTTAGGGCTGATAGTGTCATATTCCATCCACCTGTGGCTGACAGTGTTATCAAGTGTTGGTGTTGACAGTGTCACATTTCACCCACCTGTGACTGACACTGTTGTCAAGTGTTGGTGCTGACACTTTCACTTCCCATCCACCTGTGACTGACACTGTTGTTAAGTATTGGGCTGAAAGTGTCACATTCCACCCACCTGTGAGTGACACTGTTGTCAAGCGTTGGTGCTGACAGTGTCACATTCCACACACCTGTGACTGACACTGTTCTTAAGTGTTAGGGCTGACGATGTCACATTCCACCCAACTGTGGCTGACAGTGTTATCAAGTGTTTGTGCTGACATTGTTACATTTCACGTCTGTGACTGACACTGTTGTCAAGCGTTGTTGCTGACAGTGTCACTTTCCATCCACCTGTGACTGACACTGTTCTCAAGTGTTAGGGCTGACAGTGTCACATTCCACCCACCTATGGCTGACACTGTTGTCAAGTATTGGTGCTGAGAGTGTCACATTTCATCCACCTGTGGCTGACACTGTTGTCAAGTTTTAGGGCTGGTAGCGTCACATTCACCCACCTGTGGCTGACACTGTCCAGTGTTAGGGCTGACAGTGTCACATTCCACCACCTGTGGCTGACACTGTCAAGTGTTGCGGCTGACAGTGTCTCATTCCACCCACCTGTGGCTGACACTGTGTCAGGTGTTGGGGCTGACGGTGTCACATTCCACCCACATGCGGGTGACACTTGTGAAATACGAGTATAAGGGCTGAAGTGGCATATGCCACCCACAAGTGGTTGTCGCTGTTGTAAAATGTTATGACTGACGTACACAATGAAAGACGGTCATTCTCTGCCGTTTTCACTTTGGCTGAAATGCGTGTTTTGTACCGGTGTCTAGATATGAAAATATAGATATGCTAAGGTAACAGATTAGTAACAGACGATAAACCCTATACAATCAGTGTTATGATATATATTCATTGCCGTCCACCTTACATAGAATTACTTGTGTATTTCTTTTTTTTTTTTCTATGTTAGCTGAGACGGCACGGGCAGCTAAGGCCCTAATCAACGCCATCCCATTAACGCTATATATA
>JAYMFT010185113.1:0-11976 GCA_038088735.1 Panulirus argus
TATATATATATATATATATATATATATATATATATATATATATATATATATATGTGTGTGTGTGTGTGTGTGTGCGTCCTTGCCTAATCGAAGTACCCAGATCATCGACCAGCCCCATAAGGGAGGATGAACAGATGGGTTGACAGCGGACCGATTTCCGCGACGAGGAGTCGAATTTTTGCGGGTTCGACTCTTGGTCGCCCAATGCTAACCGTTACACCAGGGGGGAAGGGTCTATATAAGGCTCTGAAGATCGATATCCTATTTTTCTTCATTTATACCTTCGATGGCTCTAAGGGGCCACTTGCGCTTGCAGTTTAACTTAAGAAATTAACTTAAGAAATCCATAATTTTGTTTTACTAATTAAGTCGTTGGGAAATGCAGGACTGTCCCCTCTAAAAATTTCCGTCCCTTGCAACACATGTATCTTAACTAGTATACTTAGGGTCATATATGTGGCTTTTGCCGTGAACAGTGGTACTGGACTTACATCTTTTCTTAAACGAAATCATGCAGGTCTGAACGAGTAACTATTAGCGTTTCTTCATGTGAGCGAATTTTCAAGTCAAGGGAGAATGTCTTGAACCTTCTCAGCTCAGTAGCTCGGATGATGACTTTCGAAATAACCGTTGTGCAGGACGGAACGATCGTTGAGCACGATAAGACGACCCTTGAGCACGACAGTACAATCACTGAGTACGACCATCATTGGTTAGGTCAAGGGTCGTGCCGTCGTGCTCAAAGGTCATATAGTCGCTCTAAAAAGAAAAACAGTCAAGCAGATTACCCGTGTACATCTTGACTATACTTCCCATAGTCAATCATACACAATGAGTGCATTCAAATGAACGCCACTACGGCACATTCTTAGAAATTTTAATTTATCTTGAAAACTGTTCATCTGTAATACCCAGAATTCTGAACAAATTGGTCGGTCTCAATAATCTTCTTTTGGTTCGATTAGTAAGTCGACGCGAGCCAAAATTACTGCAAAAGACTTAAAAACAAAGAAAGTTTGTATTTATTTGTTTCCAGTGTCTCCAGCGATACGTCATTCTTTTTGTTGTTATCATTTATAGTAAGATTTTCTCTTCTTTTTGTGAGTTCTGGCGAAGTTGTCTAGGTAATTCAGCAGACAAAACAATTGTTACGTAGTTAAGGTGTGCGATGGCTGACAATTCCACTCCATCGTATGATGATTTTTTTTTTTTGATAAGAGCAGATAAGGCAACCCTCTGGGTACAAACGCACTTCAGAAAGTGAGTCTGCATATAATGGATTGCTTTTTTCTGTATAGTGACGCTACTATCGATTTGCATTACAAAAGAAAAATATGCTGTAACTCTTATAAGTGTAAATATAACATTTTCCTGAAAAAAAGACTTCATGACAGTATTCTTTTTTATTATTAACTTTAAAGCTTAGGTGTTGACTAAACTTGATCACTAAACACATTGGGTGCTTAGACTTAATTCCATGAGAACAACGACTTAATGACAAGAGCAAGACGACTAAATCCCCTTCCATACGACAATTCTGTCTTTAGTACGACCATTAAGAGATATCGCATTCAACTGTTATCATTTTCAAGGGATGAAGTCGTGTTCAATAACTGCTGTACTCAACAGGTTGTTGAGTCAACGACATCCCTGTTGTTTGGCTGTTGTAAACAGGAGACTGTCGCTAAACTTCCTTCATTTTAGCAGATTTTGTTAAGGTAACTCAGGCTCCTGGTCGGATTTTAACTTCCTTTTATTTATATTTCTAAATGTCTCACAGAGAAATAGTTGCTTTAAAACATTGAAATCTCTGTTTGATTATTGATACTTTTAAAGTTTGTGGATTATGAATATTTTTTTTTTTCAATCAGTTTGACTGTATACATAATGATAGACTATAACATGTCGTTGGCATAGTCAACAACAACCTTCGTCAGCCATGTATCCGACTGTTGTAGTTGTAGTAGTTGTTGTCTAGTCGAGAGGGTTGTGGTGGTGCAGCAAACAAACAGGAACATGTAATGGTTACATCATGACTGGTCGTCCTCCCTCTAACCGTCCCGCACGCTGACAATGGAGACGACTGAAGAGGTTCATTAGATCCCGGATTCTCTCGTGTCGCGATTCTCTTTCTAAATATTGCTCCTTAATAGTAAACCATTCTCTCTCTCTCTCTCTCTTTATGAATGTTCGTCCTAGTTGGCAAAGGTTGGGTTCTGTGAGGGTGGCGCTAAGCCAACGTAATATCTTATTCAGTTTGAGTAAGTTCTGTTCCTCATTCTCTCCCATCTAGTTCAACATACAGATATACTGCGCATCGACTTGACGCCTGCAGGTTTGGTAATATACTTTAAATGTATTGATGATTTACATTATACTTGATTTAATGATGCATTTCCTTAATTAATGACCTATGTATCCATTAATAACAAGGAAACCTAAGACCTTAGAAATATCCTTTGATATCATGTAGTATATATTTATTATCTTTTATTACATTAAAGGAAATATATTTTTCGTCAGATTTCATTGTTGTACATTCATGATATATTTCACTTACATACAGTATAAGAATAATGATGATGGAGTTGCTGCCAGTTTTACTTCAGCTGTCAATATGTCACCAAATGTACGTTCGTTCTAAACCTCCTAAGCACTTTGCACACTGTGATTTATACTGAATTTCAGTGGAGCAATGAGTGATATGTTTCATAAGGGTAGCGCATGGATGTCAGCATAATTTTGCTATAAAGGCTGGATCTCACTGCAGTCACCCTCCGGCTTATGTATCCTCAGACTGGATACCATCTCAGACATCAAAACAGTATTCCATGACTGGATTGCAGCTCGGGCACACGCACCGCTAACCTCCTCGTATGACAATACTGTTGGGGTGATAAAACTGTCAATGCATTAAGTAGTTACAGCTGTTGACAGAGAAATTGTTGAAATTACGTGGAAATAGCCTTGAGTTGTAGATGCCAGGCACAAAGTTTACTGCTTGACTATCTCGACTCCAGATCTATATAGATTAGGAATCCGGGATAACTTTTCTGAGTTCCAGCAGATATCTTCGTAAAGTCGTTTCTTCCGTGGCTGTCTCATGTACTCCCATGGCTCCTTGCGACCCCTTGTGAGAATGCGTCATGGTTTTTCACTCTCTCTCGTTCTCTGAGGTGGAAGGTTTAAGTTGGGGTTGGGACTGAAGTAAGGTCACCTCGCTTCTCCCCCACCCCACCTAGAGTAGACTGGGTCGTGAGGGAAACAGAACGTTTTTCTCGGCAGCATGTGATGGTCGTTACTTCTCTTGGCTTTGTCGCTTTTATTACGTGTTTATATCAGGGTTGTTGCCCCTTGACTGCTGAATGCGATCGTTAACTCTTGAGCACGACGTAATGACCCCTGAGCACGACTTAACGACCCTTGAGCACAACGTTACGACCCTTGAAAACAACACCACTACAACCCCAAATATGACGTTATGAACCTTGAACACGACGTTACGACCCTTTAGTGTGATGACTTGGTCGCCTGACCAGCCTCGTGAGGACCACGTCATAATACTTAGTTGTACCGCCGTGCTTAATTCTCTAATCCTGTGAAGGACACAGCGAGGGAGAGGCTCCGGCTGGGAGAGGCTGATTGCATCAATGACAAGATTATTAGGTTTTCCTTGAGCTCTTCGTTAGGTGTCCACAAACTGGCAACTCCCCGGTTTATGCATGATGTGTTCGCTGCCTACCGTTGTTTTGTGGAGGGACGAGTTGTTGGAGATGACTCTGGGAGGGATTTCTTGGAAGGTTCCTGGGCGTTGTGGTGAGGAAAGGAGATGGTAAGGTGGTTCATTACTTACCTGAGCTTCATTTCTATCACCTGCCAGGGTCGTTAAGGCCGTCATCGTCAAGTCCTAACCACCAATCGAACAATCTTGAGCACCTGAGACCATGTACATTCTTAGTCGTTGTTCGTCGAAGGGAAGAATATTTCTCACAAGCAATATTGGAAGGTAAGGGCAAAGTTTAAACAGAAGAAAACGAAATACTGAGTAAACAGAAAACTTCGCCATTTGAATCATCACAACCCAATATCTGTGTCGTTATGTCGTCCAGCGACGCGTCGCTCACCTGACGAGGAGAAGCTTTGATGACTCAAGTGGTTAGCTGTCAGTGATTAGCTGTTAGTGATTACCCTGTCATGTCATCTTCACTAAAGAGCTTCTGTCAAGGTCAGATACATTCCATTTAAGTCCTCTTAAATGCAGATCAGCAACTTTATACATAATGTGTCTGTCCTTCCCCTACACACGTCTGTCCTTCCCCTACACACGTCTGTCCTTCCCCTACACATGTCTGTCCTTCCCCTACATACGTCTGTCATTCCCCTACACACGTCTGTCCTTCCCCTACACATGCCTGTCCTTCTCCTACATACGTCTGTCCTTCCCTTACATACGTCTGTCCTTCCCCTACACACGTCTGTCCTTCCCCTACACATGTCTGGCATTCCCCTACACATGTCTGTCCTTCCCCTACACACGTTTGTCCTCCCCCTACACATGTCTGTCCTTTCCCTACACATGTGTGTCCTTCCCCAACATACGTCTTTCCTTCCCCTACACACGTCTGTCCTTCCCCTATACATGTCTGTCCTTCTCCTACACATGTCTGTCCTCTCTAAATCACCTCATACTTCGTATTCCCTTACAACCCACCTCGATACACTCCCCACTACACTCCACCACTCTCACCCACTTCATTGCCATTGCCCACTACAATAGGGGTCAGGATGGAGACAAGTGTGACCGATCTCGGAGTATTCTCTACTGTCTACTTTTAGCTGGGATTGGGCCCGGTTGGGTTGGAATCCTGGGCGTGGCAGTCGGCCTACGCATAACCTAGTTCATCCTTCCCTCAAGGCTGGTCGATAAATGGGTTGCTGGATATAAGGTATGAAATCACTGGAAACCTTACAAATATCTTATTTTCTCATTCCGCTCCTCCCTTGTTAGAACAAAAGGCAGCTGGATATAAGGTCATAAACCAGACGGCTGAAGTGGAAAGCAATCATCTTGCCGAAGATGAAAGAATTTAACATCGACTGTCGTCTTATCTATTCTCTCTTATGATGATAAACATTGCTGGCCAACACAGCAGCGGGTGGTGTTTAGATTCTTGCCCAGTGAAAGTAAGAGAGGAACACCTGACCTGACCTCCAGTACTCAACATGTGATAACTGACTTCCATTGCTCAGTATGTGATAAATGACTGCTAGTGTCTACATGTAATGAGTGACCTCCAGTGCTCAAAGTGTGATAACCTTCCCATCTGCATTGGTGTAAACAAGGATTATGTAATATTACAGAGACGGAGAGCGAATTTTAACTGAACAGGGAAAGTCTCTTACTCTACAGGTGTTTCATGCAATTAAAAAGTGCGATAATGAGAGTGATAATGATTAGTGCCCAAGATAATACGCGGCAAAGAAATTATGAGTATGTGTGGTAGGCTTGATGATGGCGTGATCTCAACACAGGTAGAATACTGGATATTAGTGAGAAGGTGAAGGAAGGAAATGAGGTAACCTCTGAATATAGTGTAATGAGCTGGGCTTAAGCTGCCATCCTCAGCCTTAGGCCAAAGCTCACCTGTAGCACTCAATACAGAGAATCTTCTGCTGGGGTGTACAAACAATTGGTAGGGTTTACAAAACTTTAATTTACAGTTATCGCTAATCCCACAGTAAGAATTTTCTCCAAACAAAACACTTAACTGCTCACTGAAAATATATTTACATACAGTACATGGATCATTACTACCAACCCAGCACCTATAAGGCCTCTCCTCACTCGGCTCACACCACTCACAATCTGGTTACCATACGAGACTACCTGAGTCTCGTGACTTGGTCCACTCAAGGTACCTCTCCTGATCAAGGTATGCTAACAACTCCACCATACGGAGTTGTAACACCGAGCACTTAGCTGCACCAACGGCGGTAGTCTTGCCGTCCAGCCAAGGATGTGTATTTCTCGCAATCACCTGGCGTCGTGGACATACACCAGTCTCTAGCCCATTCCGCACCAACGGGCACCCACTGAGGTTGATAGTCAATGTGACATATAGCACAGGACAGTCGAACTGAGAGGGTGATACGAGAGGCTCGCTCAAAGCGTCTTCTCAAGGTCAACGCAGCCGCCAGACGTCTTCCTCTCGCGCTTCTCTTAGAAGCTCCTGCTAAACCCGGCAGAGACCCCTTCCTTGCGAACACGCCAACGCGTGTTGGCTTATCGAAATCGCCTTTCGTCAACAATGCCCGTAGACTCCCGTGCCCCTGCGGCTAGCCACCGAGCCTCTAACCAGTGCGCTAAATTCAAGTCCTCACATTATGATGCCAGGGAATAGGGGCCATAAGTTTGTGGAACTCTACCATGATTACATTTAAAAATGATTGTGCAGACAAGAGATGGTGAGAGAGCTTATGAGAAGAAAGTAAGTGAGATTTGAGCTATTGTATGATACTTGTTTGGAAAAGATGGCAGGATTAGCCCAGTAGTCCCTTTCTGATGAAACAGAAGGTAAGATCAGCAGTCCTGACATGGAGGGTGTATGATGGTTCCATGCACCACTTTAATGCTCCTGAGTAGGGATGGTATTACCACCCAGGGCAGCTCCTCTCAGAGGACAGCTGGTGTTCATATAAAGATTGTTGTATGCACTGATGGCTTGTGTTTCTCCAATGGTCTCACCTGTGTGCAAGTGCCTGGTGTTCATGCAAAGGTTGAAATATGTACAAGTGGCTTGTGTTTCTCTATTGGTTTGATATATGCATAGGTGGATGGTGTTCATGCAAGCATTTGATATATGTATGTGCAGGGGTGTGAAGTAAGTGCAGGTGGCAGGTAATCATGCAATGTTTGAGGTGTTTCTAAAAGACCTTTAAGTGTAATTACTGTTTGTGAGTTCAAAATATTTGTTTGTTACAGTAAGAGTTTTATACTTGCGTTGCCCTGCCTCTTAACTTTGTGTTTATGTACCATGTGTACTCCTGTGCACACACACACACATCTAGCTTTTACCAGGTACCCATTTTATCGACTAGCCCCTTGGGAAGGATAAACAGCTGGGTGGACTGTGGACTAGCTGCTGCATCCAGGATTAGAACCTTTGCAGGTTTTATCCCAGGTGGATTGTGCATGCATGATGGTCAGTAATATATATGCTGCACCACAGAGTTCTGTGTGCATAAAGCAGTGACGTGATGTATGCACTGACAAATGGAGTATGTAGAGGGATTTTGTGTGTATGTACTTATTGATGGATGTTATCTGCATGGAGGTTTGATGCACATAGACAGTAGTTTATAGAGAGAGATATGGTCAATACATAGAGGTACTTTGTACCTATGTTGGCTGTTGGATGATTCAGGGTTGCTTAAGTGGTGGAATGATGAATAAGCATGAAGAGTTTGCAGAGAGGGATGATAATATGAATCATTGACCATATGGGGAGGATATGTACTTAGGAGGCCTATTCATACATGAGGAGGAATGCTTAGAGTATTCATTCTTAAACTTGGACAGTGTGTTTGCATTTATTATTAACCACTTATAAGTTATAAACACATTTAATGAAACATGTAAGTTATATACACATTTTACTAAACCTATAAGTTATTTACACGTTTTATAAAACTAATCAATCAAAACCAGGTCTGCAAAGAGGAGTCTATAGATGAAAGCAAAGAAGAGATTAGAGATGAAAACACCAAAAGGTAAATGTCTGGGAATGTTATGGGAACTTGCTAAGGAGCAATATCAGAGGGTAACACAACTAGAGCTAGAGTTAAGAAGACTGAGGAAGCATTTCAAGGATCATGATGGGAGTCCTGAGACTAGAGAAGAACAGAGATACAGTTTAGTGTAGGGGATTCAGGAGAAACAGAACAGAGGAAAGCTGAAACCATTAAAAAGCAGACAAAGTCTAACATGTCTTCTTTGGATGTACTAGAGGCTGTGCAATCAGAGGATTGGGTGAAAACACAGAAAATCTATTGGCATTATTAGGAAGGAGCAAAAGCACATACAGAATCTATTAAATCAATATTGACAGTTGTTCATGTAAAGGAAAGGAATAAAACACTTGTAGATAATGATGATAGTAGAGGGAAAGGAAGTTCAATTGGAGCAGTTTCGGCAGCAGATCAGTAGAGCATAAAGAGTGATGGAAAGTATGACACCAACAGAGATACACAGGAAGTTAAGTGGAGAGGGCAAAAGAATAATATACACTGTTAGAGACGAAGCTGTCAAGGAAGGATATGGGCTAGTTGATAGATCAACTAGAAGGTTTAGAAAAGCACAGAGAATACAGGACCAGTTCTTACTAACTAAAAGAAAGATTACAGAGAAAGGTAGAAACACAAAGGTTGACACACACTGAGGGATCTAGCTGAAAGGTGGATGGCCCCAAAATTAGAAAGATCAGTAAAGTAAAAGGATGATAGATATGAATCACTGATTGTTTTTGGCTTAGAAGAAAATCATACACCAGGTAAGGAAGAAAGGGGAAAAAAAGGAGGAAATGCATATTAAAGTATTGCTTGGAATTATAAGACCATCAGATGCAATCTCCATGGTAGAGGAGAGGAGAATTGGTGGTTATAAGAAAAACATAAGAAGACAACCAGTTATGGTTATCAAGTTAAGAGATACTTAGAAAAGCTAAAGATCTTAAAGGCATGGCAGAATTCATTGGTATATTCATTAAGTGACAAATCCAAGGAAGGGAGGGAAAAAAGCAGAGTGCAGTCGGAAAACAGAAAACTTGAGACAGCACGTGGCAAATGGTTGGAGCAGCCCTGCTAGAACTGCAAGAGGGCAGGAATAGTAGAAGATATTAATGTCAGACTGACAGTAATGTATGTAAATGTTGTTGGTTTAATAGTTATTGGTTAGGAGATGGAATTCAAGGATTTTATATGAGAAAGTGCACCTGATATCACTAGTCATGGAAACTTAGCAAAAATGTAAGCTTTCACCTATTCTGTTCAAAAAGGTACATTATTAGCAAGAAAGGAAAGAGAAGGCACAGGAGGGGAAGGATTAACCATCTTAATAAAGGAGAGTCTAAAGTTGCAAATAATAGTAGAAGGGGACCTATTTGCATAATACATATTGGGAACAGTAACTGTAAGGAGAAAAACATAGTGGTGCTATTATTATATAATCCTCTAAAGAATTGCAGTGATCCAGAACAAATGATAACAGTGAAGGAACAGTTAGGATGGTACATGAAGTGGTGAAACACTCACCTCTTAGACATGCTAAAGTACTGACAGTAGGTGATTTCAATCATGAAGAGATAGATTGGGGGAATTTGGATTCTCATGGTGATAGGGAGTCTTGGAGACACAAGCTTTTAGTGTATCCAGGAAAATATCCTGTATCAACATATCAGGAAGCATACTAGGATGATAGGGACTGATACACGATCATTACTTGAGAAGAGGGAGACCAAATTGGAGATGGAAGGATGAAGTGAAAATGAGTTTGAGCAGTTGGGGCCTGAACATGCAGGAAGGAGAAAGATGTGTACAGGATAAAGTGAATTGGAACGAAGTGGTATACTGGGGTCATTGTGCTGCCAATGGACTGAAATGGGGCATGTGAAGATTCCAGGATAAACCATAGAAAGGTCTATGGTGTCTGGTTTTGGACAGGGAATTGTGGTTTCCTTGCATTACACATGACAGCTAGAGAATGGATGTGAGCGGGAAATGGCGATCAAGTATGAAAAAAATAAAAGAAGCAAAACTGAACACTTTTTTTTTTTTTTTTTTTTTTTTTTTTTTTTTTTTAAGCTCCAGTCACGGACAAAAGTCCACATCAAGGCCGGGCCCTAATTGAAATATAGAGTTATGCTGCCTCAAACACACTCACACACACACACACACACACACCCAGTCTCACCACACCAGGCATGAGAATCTACGAGTAACAGATCCTCCACTTCCCAGCCAGGTCTGTACCGCCTCTGCCTGAGATTGTTCCTGCCCACCACCACGGGGGCACCAGGACGAGAACTGTAACCCGAGCAGTCACACAAATTAGGTCGCCGTTATCTCGTTCTGCCGTTTAACTCACTGCTATCATAACTTTTTTTCTTGTCGAATACCAGTCACTTCCTGGACAGTGGCTGCCATCTGCTCATAACCAGTTGTTACCTTCGTCTTCAGGTCACCTGAATGAGAGACGTGCCGCAACAGCCTCACGTCTGAAGTTCAGGATCAATGTATGCCATACTGAAGGGAGGTAGGGTAAACCCGACCCACACGCGTTAAACTAGTTTTAAAGGACTGTGAACACCTTCCACTAAACACCCCACTGCTTAACAGGTACTGCTGGGTATTTGCCACTGAACGCTGCCCACTGAGGGTCTGTCTGTCGGACACTCAACGCTCCAGCCATCACCGGTGATGATTTACCCTTTGAGCGCGTCAGCACGACCGTCGTGCTCGGGGTGAACGTCTCCAGCACGGCTCGCCTATGAAAACAAAAAGGAAATTCGTATAAAACTTGCTTAAATTCTCCGTGTGCACCTGTGTCGGTAATGAGCCAGACCTCCACCCATCTGCTGCCATAGATGGTACGTCATACACGCCCTCTCTCTCTCTCTCTCTCTCTCTCTCTCTCTCTCTCTCTCTCTCTCTCTCTCTCTCTCTCTCTCCAAAACTACGTCTTAGGTAATATATATATTATAATGTGATGTTCACATTTGATACATGAAAACAGTCACCGTTGGGTGCGCGGGATTCGAACTCTTGCCCATCGAAATTATAGTCTGGTGAGCTAATCCGCTGGGCAATCCCATCATTTCGATGACCCAGGATCGAGTCCCGCGCGCGCCAGTGGTGATTGTTGCCGTGTGTACAGGTACATAATGACAGACGTTTGCCCTCTTACACGTAATAGAGGCAGCGCCAGGAACAGATGATGAATGGCCTCATTCGCTCGCATCCACTCTCAGGCTGTCATGTACAATGTCCCTCGTCCACAGTAAGACCCCCAGACCTCACCGTGGCTTCCCTTGACTTCAAAATGCCCTTGGGTGTAGCCAGCGACAGCACATCCCCCCCTCTATACCACATCGCTCCAATTTGCTGTGTCCCTTGCACGTTTCACACCTTACTTCGTGAAACTCTTAGGTGTCTTCATAAAGTGGTATGTTAGGGAACGATGTCCTGGCCTCAGGTGGGTGGTTGTTAGGGCGGTGGGGGGGGGGTCGTCAGGCCCGGGGTCCCTGTAGCCGGGCGGTGTCATGGGGCTCCCTCGGGGGGAGGGGGTAACCACCTATCCCTCCCAATCCCCCGGGGTGGGTCCCCCTCCCCCTGGGGGGGGGCCGCCTCAAACCAGCAGGACACTAACCTCTGCTTCCTTACAGAGAGAGAGAGAGACGTCCTACGGCTATCCACGCCTTGCCGCCGCCGTGTGGGCGCCCCTGCAGGACGTTGGATTCTCAGGGGATCCTGCAGCCCTGTAGGGCCCGGGGGCATCCTACAGCCTGTATTTCGCATTAATCCATCGGAATGTTGTGATGTAATCCGACGTGGGTGGGAGAGATTATAATGCGTTTTGTAGCGTAATATTTTCTCGAAGTGTAACCCCGAGGTGAAGCAGATCCAGTCGACAGCACAACCGGGGTTTGTCCTTATCTGTGTCACGTCATGACATGTAAACAAGGTTGCTTAATGATAATGATCGCTGCGAGTCTGTTCGCCGTCCTTAATGAACGTCAGAATTGTTCGTGTTTGTTCTAAACGTACGTCAGAATTCTTCTCTCTTATTAACGTGTGTTTTGATTGTAAGGAATATATGAAATGATAAAGATTGCTTAGAATCCTGTTGTGATTATATATATATATATATATATATATATATATATATATATATATATATATATATATATATATATATATATA
>JAYMFT010185124.1:0-11975 GCA_038088735.1 Panulirus argus
TCACTGTCATTCGGGACAGAGTATCACTCATCTCGTTATGCCACAATCACGCACGCTAATCTACAGTCACCTAAAACATGCATGTCACACTCACCCTGGACTTACGTAACCACAGTCACCCGGAAAAAGATGTCGCACCTCCAGTTAACTAAGAAATGTGGAATAATTTTAAAAGCACGCTGCTCGAGATTGAAAATAAACATATTCCACAAATTATGGAGAGAACTTGCAACATTTCAAAACCATCATGGATGAATGTGAGAATAGAAGGATTAATATGCCAAAAGAAGAAAACATATAAGAAGTTCAAATCAACGGGAACCGATGAAAGTCACAAGGAAATAATCAAAATCCAAAAAAAGTGTAAGAAGGTCATAAGACATAGTGAATGCGAGGAAGAAAAGAGAATTCCCTTGAAAGTTAAGAACAATCCTAATAAATTCTTCAATTATATAAGACAGAGGAAGTCAGTAAAAGAAGGAATTGGACCATTACGAAACGAACGTGACACACTAACTACTGACTACAAGGAAATGGTTACCATACAAAATCATTCTTTTAACTCTGAATTCACAACTGAAGAAACATCTCGAGTACAGCAACCAATGAAAATATTTCAAGTATCTGATGAAGAAAAGTTGAAGGTTAGAGAAATAAAGTTCTGAAATACTCAAATACCTGGAACAACTAAATACTAACAATTCAACGGCCCAGATAACTTAGTTCCAAGATTTTTAAAAGACATCAGGAGACAGCTGATATACTCCATATCAAAAATATTCAGCAAATTTCTATCGGATGGTCATGTGCCAGCTGACTGGAAATTAGCAAATGTTATTCCAATATATTAAAAAGGAGACAAAAAGTGTGCCTTGAACTACCGCCCAATTAGTCTTACGTCAGTGTTGGGTTAAATGTTGGAAAAAATAATACGAGATAAAATTGTCAGTTTTCTAAAGGATCGCAAAATTATATCGGACAACCAACACGGTTTTTGCAATAGAAGATCCAGCTTGGCAAATTTACTGGAATTCTTTAATGTTATTTATCAGAATTGGGACGAAAAAGTAACGTCTGATGTAGTATATTTAGATTTCCAAAAGGCTTTCGATAAAGTACCTCACAAGAGACTTTTACATAAACTCAAAGCATACGGAATAGGTGAAGAACTCTTTACATGGATCAGAGACTGGGTTACAGGAAGAAAGCAGCTTGTAGTATAAACGGCGAAGCCTCAGATTGGCTAGACGTAACGAGTGGCTTGCTACTGGGGTCGGTCCTAAGATACGTTAATGACCTAGAACTCGGTTTCATATTTAAGGTCTACAGATTTGCTGACGATACTAAACTAGGAGGTAGAGTTGTAAACAGGCGGGACTGCGAAGTGATTCAAAGAGATCTTAACTTACTGCCAGAGTGGCCAGACAGATGGCAAATGAAGTTTAATGCAGACAAGTGTAAAGTTATGCACTTTGGCGACAAGAATATACGTTACGACTACAAACTATTCGGAAACTCTCTAACTAAAGCAAATGAAGAAAAAGACCTTGGAGGTGTCATTAGCAACAATCTGAAGTACGCTAAACAGTGTCAAGCAGCAAGTTAGAAAAACAGCAAAATGTTAAATTTCATCGCCAGGAACATAGATCACAAGACATCAGGAACAATTCTTACGCTTTATGATTCTCTATTAAGACCATCCTTGAATATGCAATGCAGTTTTGGTCCCCAAACTATAAAAAAAGACGAGGAAAAATTAGAGCAAGTACAAAGACGCGCGACAGAATTGATCCCATCCCTTAGAAATCTAGCATACGAAGAGAGGCTAAAGGGTTTGGATAATTTCCCCCATAAAAAACGTAAACTTCGTGGCGACTTAATCCAAATGTTCAAAATTCTGAACAAGTTCGATAACGTAAATCAAAGACATCTTTTCGAAATACAAGAAAAAGCGGTTACCAGGACAAATGGAAAAAACTCAAAGCTAAAAGATGTAGTAGGGACGTGTGAAAAAGCTTTTCATATACGTGTGTTGAGCACCGGAATAAGCTACCGTCAGACGTAGTGAATGCTAAGACTATAAATAACTTCAAAAGTCGTTTACACAAATGCTTTATAGATTCGGGTATACTCTGAGAAAAAAGTCAGAAATAAACTGTATGAACGACAGCGGTAACGGGGACGGTAGAAGGCTAATGTGTAACAGCGGGAAGTCGGAAATAGCTTAAAAAATTGCTGAGTGGAATTACATATTCTTGTCAAGTTAGATTTTCGTTTTGTTTTCTTTAACATACAACCCAGTCGTGGGCCAATCATGCCTCCTGTTGTCTGTCTTTCTCGTGTAAACTTATGTAAACTCCTGGCCAGCACTGATAGCATGAACGTTGACATAGGGGGAATGTTTTCCCTTGAGTGATTTCTAATGACCGAAAGAGATGGTTGGGAATTAGAGATCCGTTCGTGTCGAGCGACCAAAATTATTGGTAAACTCTTAATCCTATCATTGGACTTGAATACGTATTCAAGCGAAAAAAATGTGTTTTGAAATTTTGGTCAATATATAAAATGGAAAAATAACTCACTGCTTCCGGAATAGTTGTGACATGATTTTGTTTTAGCAAATGGGTCGGTAATTCTTTGCCGATATTTTTGTCAGTGGTATGGGAAGGGAACCCGTTATGGTATAAAGGTTTTCTTACAATACCAAATTCTTCATTAAACCTGAAATAATAACAGATGTTAAGAGTTCTGTTTATTAGGTTTGAAATAAGAATACGTTTATAATCCACAGGAGTAAATGAAGTGAACCTTGTTCATAGGTAATAAGTGCAGAGTTTCTATAAACCGATGTTTCGAACAAGCTTTATAGTCGCTTAGTTGCTGTCTAAGAATGGAAGAATTTCATTATATTCTATGTTAGAGAATTTTAAACATTAAATTTATAAACGGAATATAAATGATACGCTTATTGTGCTTAAGTCTCAAGACCAAATTCCGCGTCCATACATTATCTGAACTCCAAATATGAGAATATGACGTTCGTATCTGACGTAGTAGATGTGTGCTCATGTGTTTGGTAATGTTACAGCATCTGAGGCATGATGTTTGGTATACTTGCAGTTGCTAGTGGGACTGTGGATGTTGTCGTGTGTGATACTTACCAACTCCTACCGCTCCTCCCTGGTGGCGCACCTCACTGTTCAGGACAAGATGCCTGCCATCAACAGCTTCCAAGACCTGCTGGCCCGTGACGGCTGGGGCTGGGGTACAAGCAACATAAATGATGCCTCTATGTTGTTTTTCAAGTATCATCCCTTGTCTGATATACAGATAATTCATAAGGAGATGCAGGCAATTCATTCATTCATTCATTTGTTGGGTATAACGGCCAACAAACTATGAGGAAGGTCATTAGGCCTGCAACCCTCTTTGATCTTTGACTGTATACAGTTCTTACATTATAATTCTATAAGTGCTATATACACCTACTGGGGAAAGAAATAATAATGATATAATTTAGATATAGGAATAAAAGATGGTAAGTGGCTATTGTGTCAACGTGGCAGCAAACACCACCTAGTCGACACAGCATCCACTGGTGCAGCTGCCAGAAGGACTGCGAAAAGAGAGGACAGATTAAAGACAGACCCTCACCATGGCACGCATAAGTCATGAAATATTGACATTAGCAATTTTTCAGCCCGAAACCATAAAGGAATCAGCTCCAAACCGAACCACAACTGCTCCAGGCCAGCAGCATAAAGAGCAAATAGCTTTGCCCACCACACAGCGAGCCCAAAGCAGAGGCAGTCATTCCCTGAAGCCCCGGCACAGAGTCGAACAGGCGAACCACCTTATATCATCTCGATATCCATTTCGTTGAGAAAGAAAATCAATTTGTTAATCGTATTTGTGTCATCACCAAGGAGGTTCTATATTGTGAGGTATATTTTCCTTTTCTTAAAACAGTTTGATAATCTTTTCCTCTTTTCGTGATGCTTCTTACACTGGATGAGAATGTGGTTTATTGTTAAACTTGGCGCCATCAGAGAGAACAAGAAATAATGGATTTAAATTAGAAAAAAATAGACTCAGGTTTGATGTGGGTAAATATTGGTTCGGGAATTGAGTAGTAGATTTATGGAATAAGTTGCTTGGAACAGTGGTGGAAGCTAGATAGGTCTTTAGGTAGCTTTAAACGTAGGTTGGACGTGTTTCTGGGTTCAAGTGGCTGGTTGTAAGGTGGACAGACTCAGGACCTGCCTAGCATGAGCCAATAGGCTTCTTGCAGTGTCCTCACTTTTTATGTTCTTATGTTTTCATGAAATCCTTAGTCTGGGACCAGGACCAGGAGTTCTGCGTTAAGGGGAAGAGGGTAGAAAATTTGTTCTGAGGAACTTTTATGACATTGTCTCAAACACTCCCGAGAATTCGACGTTTGTTGTTCATTTATGGAAAAACATTATAGACAAAGGGAAATCAGAGTTAATTATAGCAAAGTACAGGGATCTCATCTGCAAGGTTAAAGAGAAGCGTAGAAAGTTGGTTATATCGGTATTGATACTCAGATTTGACGTAAATCTCTGTACCCTCAGTAGAATGCTAGAGATAAACATTAGAACCGAGGCTCTCTGTAGGGAGGAAGAAAACGTCTTTTGTATAGACTTATGGTATCATTTTAGCCAAGATAGAAGCCTTTTTGCCAAGGATAGCCTCCACTTAAATGGAAGAGGGAAAGCCCGTCTTGACAGAGTATTAGAAGAGAACTGAGGACATGCATCGGCAGAGTTACATTGGACTGGGGCAATGGGGCCAATGATGTTCCTCAGGGGTCAGACTTAGGACCGCTCTTTTTCGTTATATATATTAGTGATATAGATATGGGAATAACATGAGACTTAAGTAAATTTGCCGATGATGCAAAATTAGGAGCCGTCATAAACTCAGATGAAGATCCAATGAAATTGCAGAGGGACTTAGATTATCAGAGTGGGCAGGTAAATGGAAAATGGAATTCAATATAGATAAATGCAAAACACTAATTGTTGGTAAAGACAGGAACGCTAATTACAAACTGGGCAATATTACCACTGGTAAGACAGAATGCGAAAGAGATGCAGGAGTATTGGTGAACAAAGATCTTAAGCCGCGGCAACAGTGTATTACAGTGCGCAATAAAGCTAATAGGATTTTAGGGTTCATTAATAGGACTGTTAGCAATGAAACTCCTAGAGTATTATTGCAGCTTTTTCTTGCGTTGGTGAGACCACATTTGCATTATACGGTACAGTTTTGGGCTCTATACTATGCAGTTGATATAGATTATATATAGAGAGAGTACAAAGGCGAATGACAAAAATGGTTCTTGGAATTAAAAACCTCATTTATAAAGAAAGGTTAAAAAGGCTGAATTTACACTCATTTAAAAGGAGGAGGGCTGGAGGGGATATGATTAAAGTTTTTAAATGGGTTAAGGGCATTAATAAAGGTAACATGAATAAAGTTCTTAAAATGGCGCCATCAGGCAGAACAAGAAATAATGGATTTGAATTAGAATAAAAAAAAAATTAGATTCAGGTCGGATGTGGGTAAATATTGGTTTGGGAAAAGGGTAAAAGATTTATAGAATAAGCTGCCAGGTACAGTGGTGGAAGCTAGGTCTTTAGGTAGCTTTACACGAAGGTTGGATGTGTTTATGGGATCAGTCGATTGATCGTAGGGAGTACAGACTCAGGACCTGCCTAGCATGAGGCAATAGACCTCTTGCAGTGTCCTCACTTCTTATGTTCTTATGATTCACATCTTAGTGGGAAATTTCTGTTGATGTACGGTTATAGGTGGGTGCTGTACGTGCAGTTGAGACATAGACGGGCTGGTGCAACTTCCTCCCTTCTGCTCCTCCTGTATGAGGTTGTCTACTCCGCTATTTGTGGTTTATATTTTCTTGTGATGGTCAGGCTGGTTCACTTACTCTGCCACAAAAGAGATATTGAATTTTTTCCCAAGAAAAGGCAGGACCCCAGCTCCCGAGGTTTCGGAACGACCTCCTCGAGTTCTGAGGTCGACTCAGGTAACCGACTGTTCATTGACGTAAATGTTGCAATGACCAGGCACCCAAATCAAGATGATATCTTTGTTACATGAGTTTAGTTTACTAATAATAATGCCCTGAGTTTCATTTGACTCAGTTTAACCAGAGTGTACAGCTCTAAGAGTTGATTACGAAGAGGTAAAGATTACCGATTTCATACAGAATTAATTATACAATCTTTGGCTTTATCAATGGCAAACAATTCCGCACAGAAAACAGATGTACGGTTCGGTAGCCTATACCTAAGAGAACATTCGTTCAACCATACACTTGCACCCACAAATTTACATGTCTTAGAGCCATCTGTGCAGAAGTGGATTTATGATAAATGATCTGTAATGACATTACGAAATCGCTGGTGTACCTCACTCTCCGGAGCGTTCCTTTTCCTCACAGGGAGCCAATCGGTCTTAATCTTTATTCTGGACTCCTCCCAATTAGGCGTTTTATTTCCAACCAGCGTGTCCAGTTCTTGCACTTCCAGGCCAGAATTCTCATCTCTGGAAGTGAACTCTGAGGACCAGGGGCCAAACAACTCTATCGACGAACTGTTCGTATTGTTGTGCGAGGCGACAAGGAATAGTGTTTCTTTTCGTGGCCATGAAAATACCACATTTTAACGCTAATTCATCGCGACGCAGCCGGAGAGAAGGTACATTTGCCTTAATTTCCAATCTCCGAACTCTAGTACATGAGAGAGCTCTAAGACAGATTCGCTGGCATTTATTCTGCAGCACATCCAACCTTCCTAGATACAATCGCTCGCCGAAGCATACACCTGAGAGCCATAGTCTAGTTTACCTCTAATAAGAACCTTGTACAGCATTAATAAAAATATCCTGTCGGCTCCCCAAAATGAACCCGCGAGATCCTTAAGAATAATTAAGCTTTGATCACAATATAGTATTGGATCATCTATTTGCTTTTTCCAGTTTAATCTTCGGTCAAAGTTTAATTCAAGAAACCTTACGCTGTTGCAGAAAAAAATCTGGTTGTTGTCTGAATTTAGCTGCAAATTCGGGAGTTTATTTTTTCGGGTAAGAACAATTGCGACACTTTTAGCTGGTGAAAACATATCCCCACTGTAGCGCCCAACGATGAACGGACTCAAGTGCAACTTGAACCCGTTCAGCCGAAAACTGTGCATTAGGCGAGGAGTTCCATATTGCACAATCATCAGCATAAAGTGAATATTTAAGTTTTCGAGTGACGGAAGCTGGAGACAGAATATCAATAATCATAATATTGAATAATATTAGGCTCAGAACGCTGCCTTGCGACATCCTATTCTCTTGGACAAATGTGCCCGAGATTACGTTATATGCAGCAATCTTGACAGCAAATGTTCTGTTAATTAAAAAGTTTTGAATAAGAATAGGTAAAGAGCCTCTTAAACCAACAGCATAAAGTTTGCTTAAGATTCCATTTCGCTAAATCATGTCAAAGTTTTTTTCCAAATCTATGAAAACTCCAATGAAAAATTATTTTTTTAATAAAAGTGTCTGAAATGTTATCCTCTAATTTTATGAAATGATCCAATGTGCTTCTGCTTTTACGGAATTCATACTGATGATCGCTTGAATAATTCTGCGATTCTAATAAGAAAATAAGTCTTTCATCGACCATTCTTTGCATGATTTTACAAATGCAGTTCGTCAATGCAATAGGTCGAAACGAATTGATATTCGCAAGGCGTCCAGAACCATGAGCTTGGAAACGTTCGAGACGTCCAAATCTCATTGTACAATGCTAACAGCTTAGTCAGGTTAGCCTGCCTAAGATGCTGAATCATCTCGTAAGTTATCCCGCTGGGTGTTGGGTTGGAACCTCTACAGGATTTCAGGGCAAGAAGGAATTCCTTAAAGGTAAATAGATCATTGTATGGCATATCTTCATCTACTGTGGCAAAGTCAATCACTGTTTGCTTGGCCTGACGTTTGTGGTGTGAAAACCGTTGATCGTGATTGGCCAAGAATCTCCTGGCGATAGCGTTGGCTATGTCACCTGGGTCGTCGATGGTGACGTCTTGCGTGGTAAGTTGGGGTATGGAGGGTTGTTTGTTTGCATTTTCTTTTTATTTTCTTAATTGTGAACCAGACCTGACTGTTAGGTGTATCCTTACTGATAATTGAAACAGCCGCTCCAGGAAACTCTTTTGGCTTTTCGCGTAGTTCTTCTTGCCTGAACCCTCACTTGTTTATATGTAGTGAAGTTGTTATCTGAGGGTTCTTTGTCGACAATCCTGTATCTCCTGTTGCGCTCACGCGGTGCATTTCGGCAAACTGGTGTCCACCAAGGAAATCTATGCTTTGTGGAAATTGTGGGGATCTTAGTAATAGAGGCCTGAGCAGCCCTGAAGATGGTATTAATTACAGTATTGGCCTTTGAATCAATATCATTTCCAGATATATCTAGGACGGCTTGTCTTAAGAATGACACCCAGTATGCTTTTTCACAATTGAATATAAAAGACAAGCCTGATAATATTGTCGCATGTATAAGAAAGACAGACTGGGAAGTGGCTACTACCCAAGGAGCGTCATAAGTACCCCAGTTGATGTCATTTAGTATATCTGGGGATGACAAAGATAGGTCGATGGCTGAGATGTTTCCTGTCCGATCGATCATCTACACGAGTTCCACTACCATCGTTCAGAAGAGCGAGATTGGAATTGATGATATGATTTACCACTTGTTTCCCACGAGAGTTTGCCCGTATACTTCCCTACTGATGATGATGAGCGTTGAAATCTCCGAGAATTGATTTTTTTGTGGCGTAATTGACTGAAAAGTGAGATGAACCCATCATCAAGTGCATTGGAACTGGGACAGTTAACTGAACAAATGGCCAGGTACGTGCTATCAAATTCTACGACTTCCAGTGTAGAATTTAAAGTCATTCCTGTATGGGGTAAGTTTTGGTGTAATTATATGGCTACCCCATGGTGTTCGTCTCTTCTATACGGGTGATAGTTATTTAAAACTACACAATCTTCGACTGTGCTGTTCAGACTGGTCTCTTGCAGACAAATAACGGATGGCCTATACACTGCAAGCAACAGTGACAGTTGTGCTTGCTTATTCCAAAACCCTCTACAATTCAACTAAATGATATTGAATGCATTGGTTTATGATTTATCTAACCGGCCAGCCTTGTGAGCCCATTTTTTGGACTTGGGGGAGTCCAAGGGGGAACGAGTTCGGTTCCTGATAGTGGAGACGGTATCATCGTCCATTGATTCCACAGATTCCACTGAAGAAGACTTAATCGAGGTAGCCTTCCTCACTGGAGCCATATGAACGAAGACGTGCGACAGAGTTTCTTTTGAAAAGTTTATAAATTTCATCATGTCATCTGTCACATTTTTGGGGGCGAACAGAGCATGTATGTGGCTTTGGAGTACGAATCTTTGTCGGGAGCATCGTCATTGTCTGTGTCAATCTGATTCGTTGAGGATTCGTCTGGAGTCGTGGAGTGCGATTCAGCAATTTGCGTTGTTTGCGTGGCAATTGTGACCATCACAGGCTTACTTTTCAATGCCATAGCATAGGACTCATTGGGTTTGGGAGTCTCGTGAGTTTTCTTCACCCTTTTCTTTGCTTCACCACATGAAATGTTCTCCTTTGCCTTAACTACGCACACTTCCTTCCAAACTTGTACCTAGGACATTCTCAATACGAGTTTGGGTGGTTACCCCCACAGTTAATGCAAAGTACTACCTTGACCGTGCAATTGTCAGCAACGTGGTCCTCGCTGGCACACTTTCCACGAGCTGAATGAGCACAGGACTTTTCACCGTGGCCATACTTTTGGCATTCAAAACATCGCAAAGGGTTTGGTATGTAAGGTCTTACAGATACCTTAACATAACCTATGGCAATATCTTTCGACAGTCTGGACTTTCCGAATTTAGAGTGATGTGGGGGGTTCTACGTCGCTCGACGTTGATAAATTTTGTGATAAATCGAGCAGCGATCACTTCCTCGTCTGCAAGTTCCTTCAAAATGTCGTCCTCACTCATGTCCATGACATCAGGACAGAAGATTATTCCTCTCCATGAATTTATGGTCACCGTAATGGAAGCCACATCATATGAATGGAACTTTCTCAGCTTAAGTAGGTCCACAACTTAACAATTTCCCTACCAGTTCAACAGCACTAGCCTCGCCATCAATCACTTTCTTGATGAGGAAGGGGTTGAGGGAAGCTAGAGTCGTTGGACCAGTTGCAGGTATCATCACGAATTCCTCGTTTTTGACTTTATGTCAAGCATAGGTCGGTCACCACCACTACCCCCTACGGGAGCAGTGGATGGCTTACAAGACTCCATACCAGATTCTGAGGTGGCGCACCACCCCAAGCAAAGGATACCTTTAACACCTTACCTCTTCTCTAGAGAAGGAAGATGAGACAGATGATCAGACAGAAAAGCGTCTGTCCTAAAGTAAAGCCGGACGCACAAGACCGGGTTGAGTTCTACAGCGGTCACCTCTCAATTGGGCGTACAATTCTGTCCAAGCAGCCTTCGTAAGATAAATCAGTGGCCCAGCAACATCAGAAACACCAATAAACACACGCTTGCCTGTAAACACGAAAAAGAGGAGTTAACACACACAAAATAGACACAAAATTAAAATTTGTGTGGGAGGAACGGTAAATGCTTTACTAAGTTAAAGGCTAAGCTAAGCGGAAAATGGTTAATTAGGGAGATACTTCTTTACCAGATCTTGGGCAGGCAAGCTATAATGTAAAGATCTATGCAATTGCTTCGTTCTGGAAGGGTATGACGCACGAGATTCTATTCAAATATCAATCCAAAATTCAGGAATTGATGAGTCTAGTAAAAACATCGTAATTAATATACGAAAGACATTTCTCTTATAGCAAGAGGGCCGTCCGAAGGTCGGTAGCCGTTGAATCTGAAATGTATCCCAGTTATATTTGTTCCCGGCAACCGAGAGATCTTACCTCTCCTGCCCTATGTACTACTAGCCAGGTATCCCAGATATCTATACTCCCCGCATCCGAGAGATCTTGCCTCTCCTGCACTCCGTACTAGCTTGGTTGCATCACTACTCCTTGTTTGGATCCTCCCCACCCACAAAGGCTATCTAGGATTTCGAAGTAATCTATGCCTGGCCAACTGGATGATGACTTACTTCTTACCGATATCTGCATTCTTGAAGTAAAGCAGTACCAATCCCTACACGCGTTGTTTGAAAAGAATAACATCATATTGCCTAACAGGATATCACGCCCTTAACCAGTACTTCTGCTGCAACCATAGTATGCTGCAATAGAGGAGCAGTTCCGGAGAGTGTTGAGGGGTAGGTACTCCCACATCGCCTACAAGAACCCTGCCATGGCAATCGTAGTAGCCAACTTGACAGACAGCTGTGGCTACACGCCCATCCACGTCAGCAGAACAGAGTACCCACATATATTTGGAGGAGCATGGGCTTTTAGGTGAGTTTGTGGTTGGTGTTCAGGGAGGAGTAAGGAACTGCTAGCCGAAACTTCATCATTTTATGCCTAACACTCTTCAATTTAAGGAAAACATGAGTTGTACTTTGGAGATCTTTTTATCGTATGTCTTTATGCCGGTTGTAAAGCATCTTTAGATTACGCCAGGATATTGCTAATGAGTAATGTATCTCTGGCTGCCATTGCTCACCAGTCAGTCAGAGGGGAATAAGTCACTGTTTAGTTTCCTCACTGTTGTACAGTCTAATAAAACACCATTGACTCGGTGATTCTTGTGGTTTGTAATTAATGCCGAAAATGTGTGTCTCTGGTCCCCTGAAAAAAGACGTTGGCAACCGCCGCCTCCTCTCTCTCTCTCTCTCTCTCTCTCTCTCTCTCTCTCTCTCTCTCTCTCTCATG
>JAYMFT010185135.1:0-11975 GCA_038088735.1 Panulirus argus
AGGATTTCCAGCCCCCCGCTCCCTCCCCTTTTAGTCGCCTTTTACGACACGCAGGGAATACGTGGGAAGTATATATATATATATATATATATATATATATATATAAACAAAATTCAAGCGGGTTTGTAAGGCATGATTGCCTTGCAAAACCATACTGTGTATTGCTAATCACAATGTGTTGTTCAAGGTGAATTTAGATTTTATCTCTAATAATCGATTCCAGAAGTTTTCATGTGATTGATACGAGGCTGATAGGTCGGCAGTTGACAAACATACCAAGGATTTCTAACGTAAAAACAGAATTGAAAAACGTGTTCAAAGTTGTTGCTATTTTTTTTATCATCCACAGTGTGTTTCCATTTTCTTTTACTAGAAGTCCTATCTCACTCCTATATGTTTCTTGCTTTTGATATAACTATATAATCTTTTTAGACTTCTATTGTCATGTCTTGCAATAAACACTTCATACTCTCTCTTGGCTTGCTTAATAAGTCTTGTTACGTTTCTCTTGACTGCGTTATATTACGTTGCAAGATGTGGGTGATCGTCTATTTTCTTGGGCTTGCAGTTTATTTATACGTCGCATAACTCTTGCGATATCTGGGGAGTACCATACAGGCCTTGCGTTTTATTTTACTGCGTCTGTCGTGCAAAGGAACAAGTGTGTTTTATTGATGCATAGAATGACCCTCAAAACATGTTCATTACTTCTTCAGGCAAGAACCAACAAGGGTTTGACTTAATGCTTCGCGCACCGGCCTTTTAAAGTTAAGGATAATAATACTGGCTTTAGGGAAGTCGATTTTGAGAATCACATCGAACCCAACCATGCTATGGTCACATGTACCTAAATGTTCACCATCACGGGTATGAGTTACTAAGCACTCTTGAGATGCAACATCTAAACCAAGTATATCAGCTTCCCTCGTCTGCTCTGTGATAGTTTTGTGGAGAAAATTGTGTTTGGTAAAGTTGATAAGTCTGGTAGAGTCACTTCCTACATCTGGAAAAGTTCTCCTCTTGATTTTTCTATGATTAAATTCCCCCAGAATGATCGAGTATTTATCCTCCAGTGCTTGTTGTAAACACTCGTACATGAAAGAGCCAGTATCAGCTGGCTGACTAGGTAGGGCGTCTGTATACGACGTTTCTGTGAAGTTTAGAAAATTGTGTGCTCATTTATTGCTGGACATGTTCAAATTACCTTATATATCTTTCATATCCGTGGGACCGTTCTGATTGTTTTCATGATTTAAGTACCATTAACCCACTTCTCGGTCCATTAATTAGGCAGTCAGCGCGATTGGATACCACTGCAACTAAACATGCGAGAAGAGTCGTATATATTAGTTAGAGTAGTAAAAGTTTGTAAAATATTGCCAAAAAATCGTGGAAAAGTAGGATTTTTGAAAAGTTTATCTTCTCAGGAATGACAAATGGAAAAAAAGCCTTTCTGTGTTGCGATTTTCTGATATTTTTTTTTTCTTCTATTCTGTCAAATATAATCTGAAAATCTGGATATTTGGGAAAAATCCAGTATTTCCAAGGAAAACCATGTCCTACCAAGAGATGGGCCCGGCAGAATTTTCCAGGCACTGAATATCGGGGGTTGAAACGTTCTAGCAGTACAGCACAAAAGAAAATCGATCTCTTTACCTTGCAGTATGTATCATTTCTTTTTAAAGTAGTTGATGCTTACCTTATTATGCTTTGTTATTGTTGAGATAAGTTTTCTTTGAATTCAGATCACCGAAGCATGGGGCTTTAAATAATCTATTTGAATTTTTCAGCACTAAGGACGACTAATTCCTAAGTTCTGATTTAACACTGACATGCTATTTGATAAAGACTATGAACTTATCGTATACATATAAAGTAATGTTGTAATTACAATTCATACGTTTTATAGTCCTAATACCAACACGGAAAGGTATGCACTAATTCACAGATGACTCCCAGCAGGGCACCAGCATAGAAAAAATCATTTAGGCATGTTGAGGAGAGAGTTTGGGCTGCGTCCACCTTCTTCACCCTATTACATACGTGATTCAGGACTGACAAGGCATTGTATATGCATGGTAATTACCCTAGTCAAGACTAACTAAATACAATTCACTTTACCAGTCTAGATATATTTGGATCTGGTCACATTCGGAAACTAAATCACGAGAAACTTCTTTGTTTCCAAGCATAATCCAAGCAGATCGCAAGGGGTAAAGGAATTCGACAAAAACGAATTTAAACCACATTATGTGAACTGATTTGGTAATTGCTTGTGTAAAGTAGTGTTTCATTTTATCATTATTTTACTAGGACAAATGTCAACTTGACAAATCCGTTTGACTGTGACCAGCAGGCAACCTAACGCATGTCAAGTTATAGTCAAAAAGGAACTTCATCTTCCATCATTTCCTAAGCATATTTAGGGAAGGTGATTCAGAATCATAGCATGTGTATTTTAATCATAACGACATATAAAGCTAATATTGTTATTGCCAACACCAGAACGTCTGTAGCGTACCATAGTCAAATACCAGTAATGTGGAGCAGAACGTCTGTGGTGTGCCATAGTCAAATTCCAATAATGTGGAACAGGGCGTCTGTGGTGTACCATAGTCAAATACCAGTAATGTAGAGCAGAACGTCTTTAGTGTACTATAAACATATACCAGTATTGTGCAGAAGCGGGCGAGATATACGAACACCTTAGTTGGTGGAGACTCGACTGTATTCGTTTGGGTCGCCTGTACTGCCTCTCCCGCCTGGTCCGCCTCCCGCCAGACCCTCATTCATTCAACTGTCCAATGTCAGGAGTCCATCTTTTATTCGACTGACACTGCGCTACTGGATCCAATATTGCTGCCTTTTATGGGATTTGTGAATTTGCTTTTAAACCGTTTCCAGCTCAAAAGGTAAAACGAGTGTTTTATGAATTCATAACCCAGTTTGGTGCCTACAAAATAAAGTTACTGGGAGACATCATTTTGCTTTTAAATTAAAGCGATACGAAAGTCCAGGTAGGTTGAACCCAAAAGTATTTGCTGAACGTAAACATCAATCGTATTTTGCGTAAACCTAATCTATGTTACAATAACAGGAACAAGACTTACTCAATTTCAGTCCATTATTACTTTCGGCTATAGTTACATACATTGTATTCTACATCTCATTCATTGTGTCCTATTCTTACTCACTAAGCAGCTTATTCTCATATCCTAAAAACTAACCTGAAAATCATACCAATGTTGCTGTCAGATTCACTTGATATCTTGTAATCATTTATCGTGTATTTTATGTACCACAGATAATAAACATGTGTACAGTTCTTGTTTAGATAAACATGAGAATATCTGCTTCTTTATTTTTACGTCGTATCTTACCTTCCCCCAGGTCCAAGGTATTACAGCGTTATGACGCCAAAGGAACGAGTTAAAAGACTCAAGTATATCCTGCTGCGCACACAGCTCAGTGGTCGGCTCTCACAGTAACTTACATATAGAGTCTGGGGTTGGGCGGATAGATAGAACAACAAATGTATATGTGAGAGGGATATGTGGTGTCGAGAAGACACTCAGAAAGCGCACGGCAAATGTCTCTCAGGCCGGTATAGCCATATGGAGAGTATGGCACATAAATGCATGGTCTAGAAGCTACACAGAAGGACAATGCAAGATACGATGAAGATCTGAAGACCATGAAAAATATATGATACTACAGTACAAGGGACAGGGAGGAGAAAAGGACCGTGAGAGATATATAGGAGTACAGTAAAATGTACAAGGAGAGGAGGAGAACCGTAGAAGAGGTGGACAGATGTAGCGCTAGAAGTGATTAGGGCAGGATATTTTCAGGCGAACATATCTGAAGAATTATTTGAGATGGACGGTAATGTAAACATTCTGTGTATGGAGGTGGCGTCAATGGTGAAAATTTGTCTCACTTGACGAATTAACTTTCATGTAAGTGTGCAAGTCTATGATTCACGTAATACACTGAGTACAAGTTTAAGATGTGTATGATCGATGTCCGGAGGCGAGATGTACTTGGCCCACACCATGAAACTTGGGAAAGAAGTTTATTATTATCATGGATAGATGTATGTGTTATTTATATATCTTACAGCCCGAGAGAATCGTATATTCTTCAGTTTGGGACGACCGTAGTATAAGTATATTTTCTTGGGTGGATGTCGACAGCAAATAGTAAATGCGTCGTCGATCTTCCCCTTAAGAGGCTGTTGGTCTTACAACAGGATAGACAGCTCACGAGAGCAGTTGGGATACTCTGACGTTTCTCAGTTACTGAAACAGTGGCCAGGGAAGCTTTATGTCTCCCTAGTTGTGGAGGTGAGGCGGCTGGTGCAACCTCATGTTTCACAATGACAGGAACATTACCGCGAAAGGCGTCCAGAAAGCCTCCTGTATTTTACAGTGAAGCAGCGCACGTGAGGCGGCCGGGGAAGCCTCATGTATCACAACAGCGAAGTAGGACGCTGGAGGCGGCTAAGGAAACCTCGTGTCTCACAGTGAGTTATGCAGAGCCCACCACCCACCCTTCAAACACCAGTGTACCGCAGTGGGATTCAAACTTATATAACAAACCAGTGATGACCCAGTAAGACACAAGAATGCTAAATAATGTTTCATTGGCCATAGAAAAGTATTGTAGGGCTTTAACATTACGAGATTCCTTGAGATGCTTACATTGCCGATGATCTTTGTAGAATTCTTCAGCTGTAAAAAAAGAAAAGTAAAATATTATAGGGTTTGTTATCATTCCTTACTCAGGAGCAACATGAACAGATTTAATGCTGCTTTGATGAAGCACAGATGTATTACATATTCATAGAATAATTACAAAATCATAGATAATCTGAACCTCTGTAAATGTAACCTTAGCGTGGAAGGTTCATTAACAAGTTTCGTGATTAAGAAAGTAGATGAGAAAAAAGTTCTTTAATGCAGATGACAAAAGTATAGTACGCCCTGTTTAAGGCTTGCAGCCTCTTTTATTTACATAGTGTTCATTTTACTGACAAAATTTACTTTCCCAAATGCAGAGGAAATCATTTGGTATTCACCCTTACCTTCCTGACGACTGACAGCAGGTGCTGTTACAAAGCTTTTCCTGCCAGGGTTGGAATCCTTCTGTAATTGTTCACATTACTCTCACTTATACATATTAGGGTTCTCTGTCCTAAAGGGAAGCCTTGTAATTACTGTGGAGTCCCCACTAGGGTTGGGGAGAATTGTTTCTCTATCTTTTAATACTTACAGTGCTATAATAGTAATATTAATAGTTGTAGTAGTCGTAGTGCTAGTAGGAGTAGTAGTAATGTAGTAGAAGTAGTAGTGGTAGTAGTAGTAGTAGTAGCGACAGCAGTAGTAATGAATAAGTAGTGTTGCTCATAGCAACACTCTTTCAAATCCCACTGACTTCAGCATCTGTCAACAACACTGTTGAACTCCCAAAGCAACCAGGCCGCCGCTAACAAGATCAAAAGCGAAGAAATTATCAACACCAGCTGCAGAGAATAGACAAGAATTAACAGCTGCTACAAGAACAGCAACAACAACAACAACAGCAGCAACAACAACATTTGGCTTGTCTTTGTTTACCAAATGTTCACATAATATGAGAACCATCCAACATATTCAGCCACCACGACACATTGTCAACAGGAGATCTGTCATCCTCTTGGACAAAACCAAATCTGATTTCTTAATAATTCTAAAATTTTCTGCAGTTATTTTGTTCCTTGCTTGCTGTAAATGTTTTGAGCATTATGTTCATTCATTAAAACTAATACAGGTGGTTTAAACCCTTAACGGCAGGAGTGATGCGATGTTTGTGATGATGGATGATGTCTGCCAGCCGTACGACGTTAGGTGGGTATACGACATGTTGGTCTCATGATGTGAACCGCTCTAGCCAGGCAACGTCAACCACTTGTGTTGCCTTAAACTTACCCAATAGCACTTATCTTGGTCATATGATTAGCATATATAATCAACTACCAAACACTTTCCTAAGATTATAAGGAACATTCAAATATCTATTATTATGAAAAAGCTTTTCATTTTCCTTACAATCATTTTGTTATCAGAGAGAAAAGTAAGCCAAGGACGGTTGGCTCCAGTCGTTGTAAAAATATCCTTTCATTTTTCTTTCACCTGAGGAGTTAATGCCTTGAGACACGTGATATGACGCAGCTAAGATTGCATTTGTACATTCGCACCTACATAATGATGCTTACTTGTATGTATTCTTTTCTTTCTTTCTAGATAACAAAATTTAAATAATTTTGTAACAAGAATATTGATTTTGCATCTTTAGGGAGACGGTTGAATTATATTAACAATATACCACAAGGAAAACTCCAGAGAGCAGTCTGAGAGTGATTACGTGGATTATTTAAAGTTATATTTAGAGCCAGTCAGCATGATGTCCAAGGCCAATGGAAGAGTCAGAAATGAGCCCAGAATTCGAAGCAAAGTATTGCACCAACAACGTGTATTCTCTGCTACGACAAGGACCAATTCATTCCTGCAAAACGGTGAGGCTAAGCCAGAGATGTTTCATTAGCCTTTCATTAAGTCTCAGATCAGATGAAGACTACAATCATCAAAGGAATTGTACGTATTTCTACAGATTATATCGTGGTACAAGAACTTACACAAAATATGTTGCGGTACAGGTGTTTACACAAATTAGATCATGGTACAAGTATTTCCACAGATCATATCGTGGTACAGGAATTTTCACAGGGCTGGTAAAGGTTGTTGAGAACTGAGGTTCCCACTGCAGCGGCCCGGGAGGCACTACTGCTGACACAGTTACAGCAGGACAGACAAGTTGATACAGTGATACCCAGAGATAGAAATGGTTAACGAAGAAGGAAAACCAAAAAAAGAAAAAAAAAGAGAGAGAGATGAAAAGAAACATCAAACGATTGTCTCTGCTGCATCACAGACCAGTGGACGTTCAGATTATAAAGACTTCTTACATGTAAATCATCTAAATTCTAATGCAAGTAGTGACTGGTGTAGCATGGGTCTTGTTTGAGCGTCGGGGCATACAGAAGTACTGGGTGTGTTAGTAGTGGCAGTAGACGGTGTACCATAGGTCCTGGTGTGTACTTCGAGGTACGATGAGGTGCTGGGATTAAGACTGTTGTAGATACCAGACACTGGGGCCAAGGCTGGTAAAGGTACCAGAAACTGGGAATGAGACTGGTGCAGGTACCAGACACTGGGGCTGAGACTGGTGAAGGACGATATTCTGAGAAAAAGGAAAATTGAGAAAGCGTAATAATTATGGACATCCTTGGTGTAGCGGTTAGCGTTCCTGACTGTGACGCATTCACAGGCCGCCCAGGGTCGAGCGCTTAGGTTCGAATTCTGGTTGCGACAGTCGGTCCACAGTCATCCCAGCTGTTCATCCTCCCTTAGATGTTGGTCGATAAAGTGGGTACCTGGCTCAGGCTAGGGTATATACACATATACCATTAATGAAATGGTCTCGATTTGGGCTTCAGTTGCCCGTGCAGTTTCAGCTAACATAAAAGGAAAATTACTTCCCTTCCAACACACACACACACACACATGCAAGTGTATACAGGTCATCACATATACAAAGATCACTTTGAATTTGCATACGAACTTTGTGTACATTGTACTGTCGGCAGTGGAGGCAGAATGAGTGCTTCTGAAACGTGGTAAACAAAATTATGTAGGAAAAAAAAATGAAAGCATGAATTACACATAATCCTCCACCAACACAACGACCACTAACATGGACCAGGAAAAACGTCCTCATCCCTAGGGGAAGAGGAAAGCAGATTTGTTATGGCAGCAACATTCGGGGAGGAAAGGTGATATTGTCTGCAACATTTTGGAGAATAAAACAGAGAAAAAAACGGGTAATAGTCTGTGCATCTTTATTTACAAGATGATATTGTTCGAGGGTATCTTGAAACGGAAAATAAACATGACTCCTGATCTAAAACCAAAACTCTCTTCACGTATTTTTGGACAGATTATATAGCTGGGAAACCAGAAAAAATATTAGAATATTTAATCAGAAAAAAGTGAGAGGACTATATCTCATGTAATCTAAGGACATGCAATACCTGAAGTATTAATACCAAACACTAGTGACAATAATCTTTTAAAAACAATACCATTATCAATGTTGATATATTTAAAACAATATTGTCTGATCAGCAACACATGAAAAAGTACGTTGATGATATGACAGAAGTGAAATACTGGAAATAACTGAGTAATGAGACTATGTATGTTGGCAGCATAGAGAAATATAAAATGTTATATGATGAATTGAAAGAGATGGGGTCCAGGAGTGAGTTCCCTCCCTGTACTGTTTGAATTATTTCATAATTACAACAGTGAAGCGTAATATCATGCCTATATATCTAGGTTTAGAAATAGTTTACACAAAAATATGGATATCGTAATTGTGGCATTTTGGCAAAAAGTCAAAATGTCACAAACATTTGTCAGCGTTCAAAAGATTCACGACAGAGGTGGTCAACCGAAAATTGTAAAGACAGTGCAGACATTTCCTATAGGAGAGCAAGTCTCACTCTACAGGGATCATACCAGGAGGTAAGAGTAGATGTTGATGATGTAGATAGGATAAGTTTGTAGAGGTGTGGCAAGACCATGTTCCGTGTGCTAACAAAACCACCATGGTAGAAGCTGGTGCCATGACCTGGCAAGTGGAGGACATAGGTTCCGTGAGGCAACAGGGCAAAGGTGGAGGATTGCGGTCCGTTGAAGGTGACGCTTTTGGTCAGTAACTGTGTCAGGCCAAGACCCGCCTACTACAACATCATACAAGCCACACAATGACAAATAGATTTTGTCAGTCACTGTAGAGGAAAATGTGCAGTATTCTAGTTTTGGGCACCTTTCACCCAACAATGTTGACAATAAATCATTTAGTATATAATCCCACAAATGTTCCTGTTCTGATGTCATAATTGCCCAGGCTACGTTAGCAGATCATAATCGACCATAATGGCCAAACACTATACATCATTAAAGTTCTGAATAATTTGTGGTGTTTATCACAGCTTTATGATTAGTTACCAAAATTGCAAATTATATTTGTCATTTTCTATGGGATATAATGTATAAGTGGATTATCTCCGGCAAATATTTCATACATTTTCATTTGTCATCGAAAATGTGAAACCTATTTTTGTGTATAATAGAGCCATAAATCTGTATCACATTATTTTTTCCGATTAATCAAGCTTAAATAACAATGAAAACTAAGAGTTATTTACACCTATTTGCATCTAATGTATTATAGCTGTCTCTCCCGCTGACAAAGCAACTGTGTTTGGGTACCGGTTCTCCTCTAACTCCACCTTGAATGACTCTACCATTCCTTCAACCCATGATGCTCCTCAAACTAATCCCATACCTCTTCCCGTAATCTCCTTTCGGACTGTTCGAAAAGGGCTTCTTTCTCTGGACACAAGCAAGGCTTATGGTACTGATGGCATCCATTTCCGTGTACTGAAAGAGTGTGCCTCTGAACTTGCACCTGTGCTTGCTCGTCTGTTCCGTGTCTGTTTAAAAACCAAAATTTTGCCTTCTCCTTGGAAGCAGGTATTGATACATCCCATGCCCAAGAATAGTGACCGTTACAACCCCTCAACTAGCGTCCTATTCCTTTCACATCTACCATCTCCAAAGTCTTTGAATCCCTACTCAACTCCCATGTCCTTAAACATCTCGAAAATAAGTCTTCTCTCTAATCTCTGGTATGGCGTCCGTAAGGTGAGATCCACTGGTGATGTTCTTTCCTATCTTACTAATGTCTGGTCATCATCCCTGAGAGATTTGGCGAATCAGGTGGAGTTGCCCTTGACATATCTATGGATTTTGACGGGGTGTGGCATCGGAGTCTTATCTCTAAGCTCCCCTCTTTTGCCTTCCTCCCTCACTCCGTTCCTTCATATCTAGCATCCTCTCCGGCTGATCTTTCTCTGTGGTTGCTGATGGATCAGCCTCCCCCCTTTTCTCCATCAACAGCGGTGTCCCTCAAAGCTCTGTCCTGTCCCTTACACTTTTCTGCTTTTTTCCAACGATTTCCTCTCCTCCATAAATAATCCACTGCACTCATACACTGACGACTCAATACTGCATTCATCCACATAATTGAATTCTGCTCCTTCTTCTCTCACTCCATCTGCATCTCGTTTTGACACAGCTTACTCAATAAACTCGGACTTGGACAGGATATCTAAGTGGGGTAGAAGAAATCTAATAAAGTTTGATGCATCCAAGACCCAGTTTTTACCCATCTCTATCAAAACCTCCTCACACCTCTCGCCTTTCCTTTGACGGTTCCGAAATACCCACCGCTTGACTCACTGAACATACTTGATATTTATGTAACATCCACTCTTTCTTGGAAGCCCCACATACAAGAATAGATAAGTCTGCCTCTAAGAAACTGGGTGTGTTCATTATACGTCGAAACTTCCTTTCTTCTGAACAGTTGCTCCGTTTATACAAAGGATTAATTCGTTCTTGTACAGAGTACTGCTTTCACATCTGTGGTGGTTCTAGTTCTGCATTCCAGACTAACTTCCAAACTTAACCCTCTTGCCCTATGCCGCAATGTTGGTTTACTTTCTTTCTTCTATAGGTGTTACTTTGGTTTTCGCTAAAGAGAGCTGACTGCTCTAGTGCCCCCATCGCTAGCTAGACCACACAGTACTCGGTAAGCTGCTGCGTCATAGGATTACTGTGTGGCCAACGGCAACTCAAGGGTGGTCCATTTTGATAACTGTTTCTTTCCCTACACGTCGAAGCTTTGGAACTCTTCCTTCTATGTCTTTCTCAATAACTATGACCTCGCACGTTTTAAAAGACAGGTCTTTCACTTCCTTCAGAATTCGCAAAATGTTTCCCGTTTGTTTTCTTTTTCCGTGACTGGAGCCTTCAACATTAAAAAGAAAAATTTATTTTCCTTAAGTCTGATATATGCAGTACAGCTGGTCTCGCTAAGGACGATGGGCTTTTTCCATTTTTTTTCTTGTAAATAATATCATCTTTGTTCATTGGAGTCCCTCGCAGTTGATGCATTTTTCATATTATAACTTAGATATCATCGTAATACACTTTAGATTCCACTATCACATGGACTCTCTCCATTCTCATTTCTAAGTGTCGAATACTTCATAACACGTTTTTCATGACTGTTCATAGACTTCCTTAGTCACTAACATCAGACCGTCTCTAATAGGACAGTTATCTTTCCTAGATTCAACAGTGTTACCAAATATCAGGAAAAAACTGCATGGAGGTCGTTGTAGCCAACATCAACCAACACTAAGTGACAACATCAGCCAATTAGAACGCATCATTTGATAAGGAGACGCGGCCCTGTTTCTGTCCTATGTATTGTACAGGGTGTTTTGTGACGGTTCTCCTGGGTCTAATAATAATAGCCACCCCCCCCCCCGCCTTCCTTCTTTACATGCTCTCCTAGTTACTACATAAGACTGAGAAAAAGGATATATATTTCATAGGTGGAGGGAACAACGAGAATGGGGAGACCAAACTGGAGATGGAATAATGGAGAAATATTTTTCCTTTATTTTTTTGAGTGATTCGGAACTGACCATGCAAGAGGGAGAAAGGCGTGCACGAGATAAAATTAATTCGAACGAAGTGATATGCATATGATGACGTGCTGTCAGTGGACTGAACCAGGGCATGTGAAACGTCTGGAGTAAACCATGGAAGAGTCTGTAAGGCCTAGATGTGAATAGAGCCAGAGACTGAGCTTGAGCGGATGGGACCTTTCTCCGCCTGTTCTTGTTGTGACCTCGGAAACGCGGGAAACGGCAATCAAATATATATATATATATATATTATCCCTGGGGATAGGGGAGAAAGAATACTTCCCACGTATTCCCTGCGTGTCGTAAA
>JAYMFT010185146.1:0-11975 GCA_038088735.1 Panulirus argus
TTATAGTATATAAATGAAATTCGAGATAAGTATTCCGTTACACTGTTTTGCATATAAGTGGACGGGATACTTGGGGTAGTTCTGTTATGGCCAAACTTTTCCGGGGTAATGCGATTCCTTAGGAAGGCTGCAGGAGTCCCTGAAACAAATGTGCCCACAGGTTTTCTTGTTTTTATTTGCAACAACTTGTTATACTGAGAGAGAGAGAGAGAGAGAGAGAGTGAATATGCTCTTGATATTAAAGCCTGCAGACGTGTGTGTTGAAATGTCTCCATGTGTAAAATTCTCCTGACTCTTGCTATAGTAAACCTATTTTCTTATTGTCTGTTATAAATAATTATGAAGGCCCTATTTCAGCACAACAGTATACTGATGGCACAGATGAACTTCCAGTAAAAGTCCTATATCTCACGGCATCTCGGAGAATGCATTATAGACCAGGATAATACTACCAAAAATATCTTTATCTCGAGCACAATGATATACACAGAACAGTGGAACAAAGTATTTACCTGTATATAGGCCAGGGCGACACCAACAAGACCTCTATATCTCCTGCCCATTTGTGGGATATTGTGTGATGGAACAGACTGTGTCTCAGTTATAGGCCAGAATGATACCACCCACAGGAGAGTTACAGCTCCAAGACATAAATGGGTATGTAGTGTGGCAGAACACATTTCTCTCCTTCTCATACGATAACAGTTTCTAATGTATTCATGAATCAACTACAAGAATAAGATATATTATTAAAACAAGAAGATAATGTGCAGAAAATTATTAACATAAACTGTTGGCATAAGGGTTTGCATGTTTTTGTCTTCTCTCAGTGACATGGGGCGTTTCTCCTGTTTTCTCTTCCTCATCTCGTTTTCTAACAATTATTACTGAACGTTATAACCTGTTATCCCAGCACGATCGACTTGAAGGCTGCAGCTCAGTCCATTGTTTGACCAGGAATCAATGAATATTGAATCTATCTGTTCCACAAAGTCTTTCAACAAATTACGGTAACGCTCGAGTTGTTGGCTAACCAGTCATTATAACAGAGAAGGCTAAAGACGTGCTTTGGTTAAGGAACCGTGTAAAGGTTGTAAAATCACAAGAGTTGGCCGGGCACCAAGTGTCCAGCCCCAACCATGTACTCGTAAATTTTGTATACGTTCAGGCCATGATCTTTTTTTTTAGATCCCCATTATCTAAGCCTCGATTATCCACTATTTTCCTTTTTCTTTAAGTAGGTTCGAGTTATCGAGATCCCGTATATTCTGGTCTAATATCATATGATCATGGTCATTCGGATCAAGAGCGCTTATATAAAGATTATCAACTCCAGATAACTGATATCCTATTCATCCAAATGTACATTTTATTTGTTGATAATCTAGCTCTCATTCCTTAATGTGTGAATTAGGTAATCAATAGTCTAATTATCTAATCAGAACAACTATCTAGGTTACGATTATTTTGTATCCGAAAAGCCTGTTCTTATAAATCCACCTTCTAATAGCAAGATTTCATTATTCCATATTTTTCAAGTCCTGGTAATTATCGTAATCCATTTCTATTTTATTTTTCATTAATCTATTCTAACCATTTCTGATTGTTCAATATGTACGTAACCTTGATCATATTGTTTTGTAATTAGTGCGAATTAGTTATAAGAATTATGCCTTTACTTACAAAGTAATGCTCAGATGCATGACGTATGAAAATGAAAAGAATATAGAATGAATAACTGTCTGAGACAGCTAATTCATCTCCTAAAGATTACCAACAGTTCCCAGCTTTGTGTTATGATTTGTTCACTGCCTCGTGTGATGATGGTCAAAGAAAAGGAGGTTTTCCACAAGTATATTTGTGTGAATGTACGCCATGGAGATGGCAGTAGAACCACCTCATGCGAAATCTACTATGACAAATTTCAATGCACCCCTGGCTCCACTTTACGGACATCTCCCAAGGTCGTTGACTATTCGTCCGTGTTTAGCCTAGACAGATTCGAAGCAGACACAGGTGATCATATCGTACCTGCCCGACCTTCAAGGTCGTTGTAAACACAAAGCCTAAAAAGAAAAAAAAAAAATATATATATATCTAACGATTTTCAAGCAGCCCTAACTTGAAGCTTGGAAAAGGATGTAGTGCTGTGTCTGAAGAGCTTACGTCATGTCAGGTCCTGTTAAGGAAGTCTCTTATAGAGTTTTGGCGCAGCAGGTATTTCTTAACATATCAATGAGTGTTTTGAGAGTTGCGACTACATAAACGTAATCTGGGGATTAATGAAGATAAGTCGTCGTCCTTGACTGTAAAGAGCCCAACAAGCAAGGCGTCCCAAAATACTATGAATGAAATGGAACAAAGACTTCCCAAAAACTTGTGGTCGAAATGGAGCAAGACGTCCCAGAAAGCTATGAATGAAATGACCCCTCGCGGTTTTTTGAACGAACACAAGTCATATTTTCTTAATGAGAATCCCACGTCATGCAGACAGCCCGCGATATACCCCAAGTGGACCCAAAGATCTCGGAGCAAAGAGATACTACTAAACTTTTATCCATGCTGAGTACTTGATAGTGAGGCGGTGACATGGTATGAGGTTGTGTCTGTGTGTCTCCAAGGTTACAGTGATGGTCGGCAGCCAGTTCTGAGCCATAACAGTATAGCACGTGTCAAGAGAATCTCGATCCGGAAGGGTCTCTTTGTGGAGTGGGCTGTGTTGAAAAGTGTTGAGGGAAAGGTCAAGGGGCGCGGGGGACGATTTTGACAGATAATATGCGTACCTGGGTGTATTAGCTGATGAGGGTGACATTTGGTTATAAGCTGACTGATGTGCAAGGCAGGAGGCGTGTTTCTTGTGTCCCGCTGAGGGTGAGTGGTCTGCGTGAGGGCGGCAGGGATGGGTAAACAGGGAAATTTCTTGTATTCCATCTTGACACATCGCTAAGATTTTAGCTACAGCGATGTCAAAAGCAAAAAGATATAACCCAACTTCTTATAAGGTCATCAAAAATCTAAACTGTTGAATTCAAATAACTAAGTTTTTCGACCTTACCCTATATATGGCTTGTGTGTTGGGATATTTGCGTCGAAAGAATTGTTCGGAACTGCCTGTCATCAAGCAAAGAATAGCCAGAATTTAAGGATTTTACCAGCCTTATCTATATCGGTGCAATGTGAGTTTTAGTAAATCTTGGTAAACCCGGAATTTAGGAAGTATCTGAAATGATTTATTAGATTAGTTTTTATAATTATATAATGAATACCCAATACGTGATTAGTTATCAAGGGTTAGTCGTGTGTATCTTATGTTATGTTAGCAGAATTAAGTTCTTGTATAAAAATATTCCCAGTTTATAGACTATCATTGTAATGTTTTGGCTGAAATTAAAAGCAAGTCAGTTAAAGAAGAACTTCGAAAAATCATAATTCCTTACAATGTATCTTTACCAGACGAAAACAGAAATATTAGATCGGGCACGTGCGAAAAGTCAGAGTGAAGTTGACTGACTGAACCTTTTAGTAACATTTTGATAACACCTTCAGCAGCAAGGAACAGTACTGAGGTAATAGAGCTTCTTCCTCTTCACAGGAGTCCTATTTTACGTTTTTTCTGCGTATAATGAGACAGTTTCTTTAATGCTTAATTGTATCCTTATGTTTTTGTTCAGTATATCGTACACCGCCATGATAACGATCTTGGTTATAAGGATAAGCAAATGACGTGCATCAGCTAGAGCTCTTCACCAGCCAAGTCAAGCGTAGGACGTGACTGGCGTGGTTGGTTGATATTGGGTATATCACAAAAGAACATTCTCTGCATTGTTTAGTACATCGAGGCTTCTCATACTGGTATGTCCCTTGTCTTCATCCTTACCGTTTTGCTACAGATGTGTATATACCGTATCATTTCTGAGCATAAAAGTGCCGTTATATCTATGCAGGACTCGTCTTTTGTTGTAATGATTTTCTTACCATCAGTGCCGGAGTTCTGTTAAAGTTGCCGAACTTGCTGTAAGAATCTTATGAACGATATGAATATACTCAGTATTCTTCTTATGACACAATTCACCAACGACAGAGGCAACCATGATATCATTTCTCTTACCGTTACAACTTCAGCCGACTGTGTTATAAATCGCTGTTTCACAAATCATCCTGTTGCCTAAGAATGTTCTGAAACACGCAACTCTCCTCACTAATGCTGCTGTCTCGTAACTTAAAACTGAAGCGATTATATCATTCCATACCCTTTTTTTCAACTATGCTAACTTTATCCATTATTCAAAACAGTTTTCATTACTTTTGGTCATCATTAGAGTCTGAGCTCGAGTTTATCCACGCCATGTGAGTTCATTTCTCTTCTGTCAGAACGCGGAACTTCCTCAAGTGGGAGACAGTGCAGCCTGCCGTCAGATGCTACGACGCCTCAAGTGATAATCAGAAAAATATAATTCATGTAACAGAATTCCTGTGGCTCAAATCGTAGCCAGACCGGTATTATTCTTTTGAGAAACAGTCTTGATATCAGTGCGATGCCATCGGAAGATTCGCACGATGGTTCGGCTGACGCAGCCCGCCCGAATTAACGTCGGGCGATAGTCTCACCCAAAGCCCATCGAGGACTATGCTTATCAAAGCCACCATATCACCCGTCTCTCTCATGGTATCCCCGTTAGTATACGGGAGCATTTTCGCCAAATCTGTCCGCCTCGAACCGCTCTTAAGTAAATGAAAACTGTAGAAACGCTACCGACTTTCCACCCACCAACAACTTAGTCGAAGTTATGTAAGGTAATGAACTGCAACAAAAGTCGGCCCCCCCAACCTCACCGTCCTCAATAAGCGTCTCGGGAGGGAACGCTGAAAGTAAAACTGGCGACCGTCCGGCAGTAGCTGAAGTGACTGTGAGGGTGTCGGCCACAGAGACCCGCAGTAAGTGATGGTTATTGGTGGCCGTGTGAGGGATGGGTAAGAGAAAGTTAAGCTTAGATGACTTGGAAAGGGTCGACCATAGTAAAAAGAGCCTACGTAGAGGGGTGACTAGAGGCACCGTGAGAGGGTTAGCCATAGGAAACACCTATGTGGTGGCTGTACAGGATGACCAAGACAAATTGCAGTTGGGATGGGAGGCTGACTGCATGGTGGCCCTTATCTTTCTGCCGCCAGGAATTGCTTCCAGGCTGTGGAAACAAGGTAACTGAAATTACATAAAGTGCCAGCTAACGGTAACCATTAATCACACATTGTTAAATTTTGTGGGCGAGAAAAAATAGATGTATTCGTTATCTTGAATGTTATTCGTTATATCCGTTTTTACAAAGGAATTCAAAAGACTAAGTAAGCGCAAATAATGTAAGTCGTGGACTTGAAGCAATGTATTTATCAAGCATATTCTTAAAAGCATTTTTAGTACTGCTTTTAACCAATCTAATTGGCAAATCGTTCCATATGTTAATAATCCAGTTGGAAAAATGTGCTTCACCTACTCGAGGTTAAACGTTTGCCTGCGAGTTGTTTGTATCCATTACTACGAGGAAAATCAGACGAATCAAGATTATCAAAGCCTTTCATAATTCTGAATACTTGTATTATATCACCTCTTAGCCTTCTCTTTTTTAAGCTAAATAGATTCAAACTGTTTAATTTGCTCTCGTAGGTTTTGTTTCTTAGTCCTGGAATCATCCTTACAACTAGACGCTATGCTCTTACCATTCTGTCTGTTTCTTCTTTATTGGTAGGGTGACCAAAACTGAACACAGTATTAAACATATGAACGAACCAGTGAATCAAAAGAGTAAAGATGATTTCCCTGGTCTTAAATTCTACGGCCGTACCTATGAATCCAAGAATTTTGCTCACTCTTTTCACGGCTTCTGTGCACTGCTTGCTTGATTTTTTGGTCACCAGAGATTATTACACCTAATTCTATTTCCTAATTTACCTTTTTCAGTACAACAGAATTCATAATGTAGCTTGCCTTTTCGTTTTTACTACCATTACGTAAAACATAGCATAGTCGACATTGAAATTCATTTGTCACCTATGGTCCCACTCCATCATTTTGTCTACGTCAGTTTGAAGCTGAACACGTTCAATTATATTTGTAAATCTATTTGCCAGCTTTGTATCATCAACAGATTTTGGTATCCTGCAATACAATCTTTTTTCCATAATGATGATATATATGAGAAAGACCGGTCCTAAGACTGCGCCTCGTGGCACTCCCCTTGTTACGTCTAACCATTCCGAGGCTTGACCATTAATCACAACTCTTTGTTTACCGTCAGTCAACCAGTTCCTTTCCATTGAAGTCTAACACCATCCATGCCATGTGACTTAATTTTTGCTAGTAACCTTTGATGCGGAACCTTATCGAAAGTCTTTCGGAAATCTACATAGATAACAACAGCTGCTTTACGTTCGATATGCTTGTTGATCATACTATAAGAGGAATCAAGCAGATTTCGTCGAAATCCATGATGAGGATCGGTTATCAAGTGATGGTCGTCTAAATGGTTTATAATTCTATTTCGAATGGTGGTTTCCATAAGTTTTCCAAGAACAGACGTTACACTGCGTAATAGGATGGTGATTTTCGGGCAGTGACAAATACTTATTTTGAACATCGGCGTTACATTGGCAAACTTCCATTCATCTGGATCTTTATCTGTAGCAAGTGACTTATTGAAAAGGGCAGTCAAGGGCTTAACTATCTATCTCATTTTTCGCCTCTTCCATTGTCCTCGGATAAAGCTTATCAGGGCCTCCCGTTTTATTTATTTTCATTGCGTTTATTGCTGGAAGTATGTCTTCAGCTTTTATGTCAGTTTGCTGAAGGACGTCTTTCTTTCTTCGGGACATGGGTTGTGTCTCCGATCGTAAATAAAGATACAAAAAAAGTCGTTCAATATTTTTACCATGGCTCCGTTGTCTTGAACCAATTCACCGTTTTCCGTAATTAATTGATCTATTGATTGGGAAATGACTCTCTTGCTTGTAACTGTAATTGTAAAACTCCTTAAATTTCTCTTGTTGTTTTCAGCAATATACGCCTCATGTTGACGTTTGCTGTTTTAGAATAACTCCCTTACTTTCTCTACGCAAATTTACATAACTCACTCTATCGTGTATGTTAATAGATTTTTTTGACTTTCTTACGAGCTACTCTCTTAGACAACAGGCACATTTTTATTTTACCTTTCTACCACTCTAGTTTGTTTTAGAAATATACCCCGTCTACCACGCATTGGCACGTATATTCCCTCTGCTGCTTTTGAAGATTTTACTGAAGCTTTTGTACACTACGTTCACGTCGTTTTTATTGGCTTTACCATCCCACGTTTGTCTGTCAAGAGCAATGATAGGATTATTAAGATTTATACTGAAAGCGACCTCAAAAGTAATTTGTCGGTGATCATTGTACCAAACTTTTCTCCAACTTTAACATTATCAACGAGATCCTTATTTGTAGTAAGAACTAAATATAGCATATTGTCGTCGCAAGGTTTCTCGACTAACTGGATTAGGACACTATCAAGCAAATTGAGGTAGAGTCCACGGCCGGAGCTACTGGGAAGGGATTCTCCCCATTTAGATACCGGTATTTTAGAATCTCCCGCTATAATACAATCTTGTTTATTATAGATTTCATAAGTTTTTATAAGTTTCCTATTATACTATTCTGTTCATTGTCTCCTTTATTTCCAGTTTTACTAGAGTAACGGGTTTGTTAAGAAGGTGACATACCACTCAACAGTTTCACTTATTCGGAGAAAATCTCCTTATATCTTTTCATCCTTTCATTTCGATCTGTTCCCCGTAGTTTATCTTTCCTTGACTTTCAAATCCCATCATCAGATGAAGTGATAAGTAATAACGTTCACCTCGACTGATATGCAATCAAACAATTATGAACAGATTGAATATCCTTCGTTCGAATAGAGGGACTTTGATCATCTATCTCTCAGGCAACGCAATGGAGACGAACATTTACATGAAAGCTGTAATATAGAACTAGACTCACTTGACACACAATAGAGGAAGTATATTATGTTTTAGTAAGCATCTGACGGAAAGGACCGCATCTACCGGAACCAGCGCAAGTGATGGATGGAAAGCAAGTGATCGAGAGGGAGTGCATTTAATGGAAGGAGTGTATTTAATGGAGGTAGCGTAGCTGGTGCAGGTTGTCCATACGATGAAGAAAAAGTATGCAATGGACAGAGTTAATCTCATGGAGGATTGCGTCCGCTGGACGGAGTGAATTTAATGGCTGCAACGGATTTATTCCCAGATATACGTCACCTTCGTTACAGGTTAGATGGCATTTTCATACCCATGGGGAATGTCAGCCATATCCCCATGATACTGTCATGATCATCCCCATGAAAGTATCCTAGTATTCCCAATGGAACAATATCTTCATTCCCATGATAATTATCGCCTATATTCCCATAAAGAAATTATTATCATACCTATTAAATTATCGTCTTCATTCCCTTTAGAAATAGTATTCTTTATAGAAGTATGATTTTTATCCCCTTGAAGATATCGTTATCATCCACATGTTCATATCATATTCATCCCAATGATGATATCATCTTCATCACCTTCAAGATATCGCTTTCCTCTCGGTGAAAATACTTTTAACCTCCATGCAGACACCACCTTTATGCTTGTGAATATATCGTTACCAAGATTATAACAGAAGTTCCTCTGCGTTGCGTAATTGTTTACAGTCGTGCAGATTTACTTCCTCTTACTTACGGGGCAAATGTTATCATCTCTATACTGGAGTTTATTCCATCATCTTTATGTTTCTGTTTTATCTGTTTAAAAATTTCTGTAGACCATTAAGTGTTCTACAAATCAACGAGGAAGGAAGAATATATTTCCCCCCCCTAAAAATAAAATATTTTTGTAATAGAGGGGAATAGAAGATCACTAAAAATCAATATTTGCGTATTTTTTATTGTTTGAGCTAAGACCTTTTTTTCACCTTTCATAAAAAAGAAAAAAAGATTGACGAATGATATTCATGACAGTCTAAACAGAAGAGGAAGATCGGACGCAAGGACCAGTCAGTAGGCTGGATGATGATAACAGATTCGACCATGATTCTGACAAAGCAGCAGCTTATGCCAGATTGAGGGAGGGAGGCCAAAGGTACTGTAAGACGCTGCTTGTGTAACTGTGTCGGCTCAACTAGAAGCATATAGTCTGGCTTGAGGTTACTGAGAGGGTAATGAGAGTGTGGAAATAGTGAAGGTTAAATATATTTCATTAGCATATAATGAGATGAGGTGACTGGATTATCGTTTAAAGGACCGAAACCATTCAGAAATTTTTTTTTTTTTTATACAGTCAGGTGACTGTGAGGATCGGCAGATTTCAAAATGAAGCGCTGTATCATAAGTTACTCGACACAAGACCACTCGCACGTATCCGAGGCATTTTGAATATTATTTCACATCGTGTCTCCGCATCGTGTTTTGTAAAAAACTATTCATTTTACTCTCATGATAAAAAAAGACATTACTTACAAAGTAGGAGTCATAAACTCAGAGGGAATAAGATCAATAATGATAGTTTTCTTTTGTTTCTTCAAAGAAATAGGGATATGTGGGTAGCAATGACGACACTACAAAGTCTTTATAGTTCCCAGAATTCCCTGTGAGGGTGCTCCAGAAAACTAATCTTCTGCGTTGTTCTGGTGTCATGTGAAATAAAAACTGAAAATCAAATTAACTTATAACAAACATTTTTCCCCATGTTCCATTATACAGGAATTTTCTTTTCTGGTATCACTTCTGCTCCTGTGTCGCTTTAGCACCTAGCAAAAAGGTTTTATACATGAAAGAAATCTATCTTTTAAATTTTCCCGCTCTCTCTTTCTCCCTCTACTTGTAATCTTAACTATGGCTTATCAGAAACATATTCGCCCATCCACTGTCAATCAGTATAGCTTATCAACTGCAGGTTTAAGCTTGAACGGAACGTTGCAAATACATAACTAAAGCAGACACAGATGCCTTCCGTTACCAGTTACAAGTTGAAAGTTGATCCTTTGGCTCTATAGTATCGTGAGATACCATCAGATTTCTTTCGAAGATACTCATTTAAGTCAGTTTTCGTAACTATTACAGCTTTTATATCCCGAACAAAAATCTTAGGGAAACTTTACTTAGCGCTTACTGATTTATTACTCCTCATTAACAGTAAAATGAGACCCTCATAATGACAGAAATTAGTGTAGAACCTGTGATGTGTTAATCCACGCCCAGCTAACCCTCACTGTAGCAATAACAAACTCTGGGTGAGGACACTGGTGGTTAAGAACTTTGTGAGCCGCTATGGAGGTTGTCAGCATCATACACCGGCTTTGAGATGAAACTTTACATATACTGTATGTGATGCTTAAGTATAGTTCCGACTCCTTCTGTAAGAAGGGAAATTGTTTTCCGTATATTTCTTCTTTTTTTCCTCTTTCTTTCGTAAGACAAAGTACGCTAAATTTTCTTTTTACAAGGCAAGTCGACCTAGGACGTCTGAGGTCTGTAACATTGTCCACATACCTAGACATCGTCTTCATCTGCTCTAAATTCGGGGCCATCTTTCTGGCATCACGTAAGCACAAACTAGCATATATCATTTTATGGCTCTAACGATGTTACATGATGAGAATTAACACGAGCCCTTCATAGCAACCTACACCAAGGGATCCACTTCCGTCAGCTCGCGAGCGTCGTCATATTAATTCTAAATTCTTTAATTCAGGAGAAGGTGCAGAAGTAAGTGGAACACGGAGAGTGACTTTGATCTCTTCAGAAACACTGAATGTAAAATGACACTTAAAATAGAATAAGATTCCAGGATATCTCTCGCCAGCGATGAATGTACGACTGTCAGTTTACGTAGTCATTTATGTAACCCTCGCTCACACAGAGCTAAGCTTCGGAAACAGAGTGCACCGAATTCAGTCTGTCTAGCCATCCAAGGGAATAGCGAACCGAAGCTTTGCTTCAGTGTCCAGGAAAACAAACTCTCTCTTTTGATAATCTTCCTTTCCGTCACCATTTCAGCTCGTTCTTTTTCTTTGCTTTAGTTGCGTTGCCGTTACAGTGACATCTTTTCACTTATTTCATTTTGCCTTTACTTATTTTCTGACGACATTTTAAGTTTTCTGCCTTGCGTCATTCGGCGACACGGTAGTTATTTCTAAACAAAGTATGTAGATTATGTTATACTTTGCCATTCACCCCTGTGGTTGATTATCTGTATATAGTACATAAGATTTACAACTTTGCAGTAAGTTGGTGGTACACGCAGCATCTCCATGACTGGGATCAGAGCTCATTGCATCACAAGCACAGGGTCAGATGATCCTTAATCGCTCGGTTAGAAACCAAGCCATACGGTATGGGCCGGTTTCTCTATACGATGTCACGTCGGAGGGAAATCACGAACTTGACAGAAAATCATCCATCAATCATTCTGCTCAGTCGCTTTCTGCGAGACCATTATTGAAATCTTAGGCAACCACGGACAATCTTGTTCCTTGACGACCATTATAGGCGCTGGATCGGTATATAAAGTGAGGCAATTTGATTTGATATTTCATTTCTGAGAGGCTTCGGCTTAACTGGCCCAGCGGTATCTGAGGAGGTCATTGTAATGTGGAAAGTTTACAGGCAGACGACAATCGAAGACGACGGACTTTAAATGATGATGGTTCACCAGATCAGCTCATAAAAAGGCAGTTCATTCGGTATCTCCTCCAACATTAGAGGGAGGGCACACATACAGCAAGGGTTGCTTGCAGTCTTATCTCCAACACTGGAAATCCTCCCCTCCTGCTTTTTACTTTTCCAAAAGAAGGAACAGGGAAGGGGGCCTAGTGAGGATTTTCCCTCTAAGGCTCAGTCCTCTGTTCTTAACGCTACCTCGCTAACGCGGGAAATGGCGAATATGTA
>JAYMFT010185157.1:0-11975 GCA_038088735.1 Panulirus argus
ATTCCCGTGGGGCGGGGTGGCATCAGGAGTGGATGGGGGCGAGCAAGTGTGAATATGTACATGTGTATATGCATGTGGATGTGTATGTATGTATATATATATGTACTGTGCATATATGTGCATGTATGTTTATGTGTGTATGTGAGGGATGGGTCTTTCTTCGTTTCCTGGCGCTACCTCGCCGACACGGGAAACAGCGATCAAATATAATGATAAATATAATTTTTTTTCTTATATTTTTATTATACTTGATCGCTGTTTCCCGCGTCAGCGAGGCAGCACCAGGAAACAGATGAAGAAAGACCCATCCCCCCCCACATACACACATATACATACATGCACAGTACTTATATATACATACCAACATATAAATATATACATACATACACGTACACATGCGTATACACATGTACATATTCACACTTGCTCGCCCTCATCCACTCCCGATGACAAGTATATAAACTATCTACTGGATGGGGGATCATTTAAAAGAAATGGAGTGAGGAAATATCACTCATTTCATCTCATCTTCAGCTAAGAAAGTGGAATTACATTAAACCATGAGCTGCTATCTCTAACAAGCATTTTATTACTGATCAACAAGGTGTTAGTAGAGCCAGAGCCTTCATCTACTGTACCAGATCAAAGCTACTTCATGTAAACATTTTTTTTTTCACTACTGTACAATATTTGAAAAAAGTTATTTACATCAATTTAAAATGTAACTGCAATAAATGTCTTTGGCATTAAACTTCTGTTTGTATGCAAATTAAGTTGAGAAATCTCCTATGGAAAGTATCCACCATTATTCAGCTGAACCCTATCATAAAAAATGTGATCCACTATAAGGTGTTCTCTAAGATCTCCAGTAACACTTCCCTGTTGAAGATGTACAGTTAATTTTGAAGCAGGTAATACACAAAACTATACAAAAAAACTCACCTAATGGCCAAATAAAATTAATTTGTCTGCTGTAGATCAAGAACACTTTTTGTCATGCGAAACCATACTGATGGTGCACTTCTATGAGTGCTATAACTAGAATATTGAGCATTTTCAACTCTTAACTATTAAGAGGAATAGAATAAGTTTCCACATGATTTTACTGGTGTAATATTTCTTACATTAATCCTATATTTTTCTAGTTATACTACTACTACCTTATTCAATACTTTATTCTTTCATACTAGATTACCATTTCCCACGTTAGCGAGGTAGCACCAAGAACATGTGAAAAGTCGCATCTGCTCAAAAATTCAGTAATAAATAAAAGACGTCAGTTCTCCACACGTATTTCTGTAATCACAATGAAATGTAGAAAGTACTGATTTCCTTAAGTTAGCTTTGATGCACAGGTAACAATACTAACTTAATTTTATGATTACTATACTTAAATGGTGGTGGTGGTGGGTGGGACATGTAAGGAACCCCTATAGATTTGTTAACATGGCTCTGAACATTTCAGATATATATATCTCTCATCTGTGCTCAGAGTGAAGCCTTTACTTCAATAGTCCCCAAAAGATCCATTAATGTGTCAATGAGAGCCATAACAATCCTTGCAATCTCTATCTGCAATTTTGCCAGCCTTCAAGGGTGATGCTAGAACACAGCAGTACAGTTATCTGTCAACAATTAGTGCTTTGAAAAGTCATTTTTCTTGCTCAAGTTAAGGCTGTCAGACATAATTGGCTTTCACAACCTTTATAGTAATATGGTGTCAACCTGCCTTGTATTCTGTAATGTTATTTCTTCAATCCCCAAACTAAAGGAGTTTCAACTTTTTCCAGAAACTTGTTTGTGGTAGTCCTGCAGAAAACTATGTGAAGTTTCTTGTGTCGAGATTTTCATTCTTAATTCTAACATATAAATTTTAGCAAAAGCCAAATATGAGAATCTGAAGCTATGAGAGTACAGTTCCATGGTAAACAACATTTACCATGGAGGCACTGGTAATAGCCTCTAACATGTGATAAGTTTTATATCCATATGTTTTCCTGTTACAGTATTCCCATTATGGCTATTTAGTGTGCCACGACCTCATGCAAATCAAGAAAAGGCTGCTTCAAGGTTCATGGCAGCCAAAGACACTTTCCCTGCAGTAAAAAAGATGCAAAAGTTAAACCCTTGCTAGTGTTTTCTTCAGAAAATTCCAGGGCTATGCAAAGTCTAACCATAATTTGGCAGTAGTCCTGTAATTCATGACTAGTACATAACCCTTCCAACCTTATTTATAACCCATAATTCAGCAAAAGATGAATAATTTGGGGATTGACATGCCAGTTAAAATTAATCTAACCACTGAAACTAGCTTTGGGTAATGGCTAACTGTGCTTCAAATTCTTTATAGTTGTTTTTACAGAAATACTAATGCAGTACGATTTGGATCATTACATTTTATCGAACACCCAAGGCAATACGGGTTATATAAATCAGGGAAAATATGATTAAAGGTAATACACTTAAGTATCAACAAAAAAAATAACACCTCTTAGCCAAAATGACACAATGTCAACATTATGGCTCCTGCTGGGAACTGCAGTTACATGTTAACTTGAGGTGCCATAAGAGCAGTTCATTTTCATAAGCATAAATGGGATATTTTGAGAATTTATCACTGCTGACTGCTTGCAAGGTTAGGTAAGGTTTTCACTGATCCCCCCCCCCCCATGTATTACTATTTTAACAGCTGCAGGTTGAATGACATATATTTCTATTACTGGTAATAATAACAGAAGTTTTGTTTGAAAAATACCAAGACTAAGGTGCCATGGCCAAACCATTTTCTCAGTCCTGCACCAGGTTAAGTTAAAGGTTGAACTTCTGTTGAAGTATCTGCTCATCACTATAACTTTGTATGGATGATGAGTGGCAGCACAAATGGCTGCTTGGTGTATAGTTTGTCGACAGCCATCCATAATTACCATAACTACTCCATCATGTATGCGATTATTCTGATCATGATTAAGATAAAGGGCAACTACTTGAGAGTTTAGGAGAGGTTTCACAGATTTTTGTTTTATATACAATAATCCCATATTTTCCCACCCACTCATATTCATATCCCTCAACACTATTTAGTACCTCAAACCAAAATTCTTCATATAAAATTCCACTACTCACTGTATCACTAATGGACAGGATATGTAAAACAAATCATCTTTTGCTACTACTGCTTGGCTAAATAAATGCACCAAGAAATCCAACAACAGAACCTATATAATCCTCATACAACAGCTCTGGCAGCCAATATTTACAGACTTTTAGTTATCACAGCAAAAATATACCACACGAGTGAGCAATGTAAACTGCCAAGGAAGGTCAACATATAAAGGCAGCTCATGTCACCATAAATGCTTAACCTTCCCACAGACAGCAAACACACAATCCCCAAAAGCACTCCACAATGTTGTGTCAACATGAGTTCTCTGGTGCTAGAACAGCTTTGGGAAAATGTTTCATAGCTTCTGTTTAAGGTGAAAATCCCAGTTTAGCTCCATCATGTAATTAGCCGTAGGCATTATGAGATGTGTTCCAAAATGCTAGTGTTTTAAAAAAAAACTAATAGTTGAGGATAATTCAAAACATTTTATTAGTAAATGGTATTAAATAAGTGACATTTCTCAATTTCACTTTGCACTGCTATTAAGCACAGTAGTGTAGTGTTTAAAGAATAAAAGTTGCATGGCGTGATTTATAATTTTTTTTACCAAATAAATAATTTAGGTTACAGCAGAGGTTATGTGTATCAAGGAAAATGTTAATATTACATTAACATGTAAAATTCATAAAAACATCACCCAAAAACCAATGTAATAAGAATAAACCATAACATCTGCAGAGGATTGTGCTGTGCTGCCTGTTTACATTCAGAATCATGTTAGACGCATATTTTCACAGGTATATTTTGACGAATTTCGTATGTGAAGATAAAATTTGAATGTTACAGGGATTTGGGAGGTTTACATAGGTTTTCTTTATTACTACATTTACATTAACCATCCCAACAGTTTCCCCCGATATACTATTATTGCCCAATTCAATATTCAATAAATACAAGAACAGTCCTCCATAGGTATATCTTTAAATCTCGACAACCTATACATGGCACCTAAAACATGGGCAGCTCAACTGGGCAATTACCAATACTTACATTGCGGAAAATGTGAGTAAAATTGCACAATAAACACATGAACAATTGAATATCTTTGAGAAACTGACCAATGAATGAACAATGCGTAAACATGAGATCCTTGCAACTGACCGACTTAACACTGGTACATTTCCACTATTTCAACTACTGAGAAGCTAAGCAATTCACTGGTGTGTGTTTTTGTGTTTTATCAACTTTTACATAAATAAACCTCATTTTCCCATCTTTACTATTGCCAGATATTCAATACAACTCCAAATCATGCTCTAATTGTCACAGTAGGCTAATCTCAATATTCCACCATCACGGAAAAACAAAATAAACTTCCTAAACCGAATAGCATTGCAGTGCTAAACAATGTTTCTTGTTCTTTAAAATACACCCCTATTACATTTTTGAAATGTACCCTCATATAAAGATACCATACATTTTTCCCCATGTACTGACAACCCTATTACAGTAATATATACTTGAAATCAAAATGTTCCTAATCACTCCACCTCTCATTCTAATACCTAAACTTTGTTTGCTGCTGAATAAAATCACCATCCAGTGCTCCTTATACTAAACACTATCTGATAGCTTTCTACAAAGACATTATACGTACCAACAACCGAGTTTTGCCCATATGGCTTCGTGGAACAAATAAAAAATGCTGGTATATTTCTACTAACAATGAAACAATGAAAACCTGAGCTGCTTGAGGAGGAGAAATGCTAAGTTGTTAGGTCAAACTCATCTTCATTAAGGAGAAACTGGGGATTCAGTAAAATGATCCTAAGACTAATGTTAAAGCAATGTCCTCGTCAAAATACTATATTCTGCTTGCAGCAATTACTTTAACAAATGCTAGGTCAGATTTTTGGCACTGCATTTTTGTAAAACTTACTAATTCTAAAGAACTAATATCCTACTATACCCACTCCTGCTAGTACAATCTAATTGCAACTGTAACAAGTCTTCCGATATGATCTTTTATCATCTCTACTTGCAACTGTAAGGTAGAATTTGCCCACACTTTAGTCAATTTTGGTTAAGGTATGCAATATATGCATAATCCACCTAGCACTTTCAGGGTATGCAAAATATTCATAATCCACCCCACCACCACCTTGCAAGCAATCTTTGCTCGTACAGGCTCATTGCATTGCACTGGACTATCATTTTACATTACTGCAATCAGGCGATTTGTGGAATTTGTGAAATACTAGAGCGTAGTGGATAATCTGCACTCTTCAAAAATTTTAACTTAAAAAAATCTTACAGCTATAGAGGGGAATTATATATTTCTACTTTACCTACAAGATATCAGAATATAATTATATCTGCTTTAAAAAACTCACGGGTCTAATTCCACATTAGTAAAAATGTCTCAAAGCTTTTACTGTTTCCACTTACATAACTGACCTTACTTTTGGCATGTCATAATTACATGCAAATCTGATATATCATACTGCGGCAGGTCTTCTACAAGTGATAAATCACCACATCAATACGTCTATTCTAGCATGCCATAGGTCTTCCATGCGATAAATCAAGAGTATTTTACCTAACCTCGACTATTCTTATGGGGGTTCACCACAATACCGTATATCTAATAACCTCGAGGTTTCACCCCAGAAGTCTGTCAATCAAAAAAAAAAAAGAAATCTAAAGGCAGCACAGGATTCTTGGCCTTTAGACTACGCACCTAAATAATAATGAATTCCGGTTGCGCCATGTCATACTGCCACCATGAGGTGGTGGTAGCCCACTGCCAAGTACGGCGGGTACGAAGAGCCCATTTAATTAAGCACGACGGTGACATATCATACCCGTAGGTATAATATGGATCGTTAAAACACACTGGGCATGATGGCCCGGCCCTTCTGATACACCCATGGGAGATATCAAAAGGCCGAATGTACGTTATGTACCTTGGGGGGGGGGGAGATCGTACCGTACTAGCTAGCTAGCGTTACATCACACACTAGCTCCCGGATTACTCCGACACCAATTTCCTCCCCTATCTTTAACTACCCAGGGAGAAATCTCTCTTGGTTTCCTCCCCGTTCACCGACATGCAACCTGTTTCCTCTCCCCCCCCACCCTCTCCCCACAACCAGATGATCCCGGGATCTGTTGTGACGCAATTAAGTACGTCAAATCTCCGTTAGGCACGGTCGGGGGGGGGGGGCCTTATGCTGGTCCTAACTTCAGGCACGGATTCATGCTCGATGGGGGTTGGGGTGATTAGAGCAGCTGGTGGGGGGGGGGGGGGGGGGGGGCGTGTACACCACCGGTATCACATGACGATCATGCAAAGCCGTCACTACCCACCCTATGGCCGGACCACTGCCATGAAACCCCAGAAGGATCAAAATCGATAGCTTTCCCCCTACTCCCTCCACCCCCAGGCTCTCCCCAACGACACGCAGGGCGACGTACTTACCGGTGAGAAATACCAGGAAGATTAGGGAGGAGATAAACCTGAACATAATGTACGTTATGCACGAGAGAACTGACCCTGTACCGTACCCTTCGTTCACCAAATGACAACTACTGCGCGAGAGACGAGAGAGCTGCCCGCTTGCCGTCCACCGGCTGTTCCCTCCCCCGGCCACCTCCCCTTTCCCCCCCGCACCATTTTGCTCTTTCTACCACTCCTGTAATTTATGTTTTAATAAGTTCACTTCGTGGACGCAGTCTATCCACACATTGCCTCGAGGGGTTCGTTACTCACGCCTGTACCCCTGCGCAAGTACAGAAAATCGTGTTTGACGTTTGTGGAACAGCCAATGATCGGCTGATTTGAAGATCCCGCTACACGAGCAGAAACTAAGTTATTTGTCATTTCAGTACTACTTACAAGCACATGACGCGAACTTGAACATTACACTCACTATCGCATAACTGCCTTTTCACTATAACCATACATTCTTTTCACAGACACAAGGGAGGTTCTAAGAACAACGGCAGATGAGCAGAACTAAAGGAGACGAGCACATAAAAAAGCTGACTTGATTACAATGTTGCAATAACAAGAATTACTATGATATTACCACACATAATCATCAAAAGTTTATCACATAAAGCTCTCAGAAGTTAAAAGACCTTACAAAACATAACATCTCTTATTTCTTAAATGCAGTAATGTCTATCTGTAGCACCTGTTACCCAGAGCAAGTGCACTTGTTATTGTGGTCATTTCTATGTTATTAAACTAAATAATAGCACTATCAGTTAGTGAAAATTGTCTGCACAATTAGATCTCGTCAAGGCCCCACATTTTACTTCATGAAATGGTGTTCTATGCGCAAGTTATGGTAACGGCCATTAATGAGGCCCATTCTTCAACCATGCATTATAAGAATAAACAAAAACTTTTTACAGACTTCAGTGTTTCACATCCCTTCAAGAAAGCACATGTACAATAATCTACATCTTCCATATGTGTGGACATAAAATATGTAGTCTTCGTACTTTTGAGTATCAGTCCATACTTTTTTTTGTTATTGTTTGAAAATTTTTTGACGTCTCTGTTCCACGATAAACGGACCCCGACACTACATTTACATTTCTCCTAGTTAGAGCCCGTTCCAAATACAGTACACCATGTGTATTACATAAAGGTGGGAAAACGAGATTTATTCAATTCTCATGAAGCATATGAGTGTGTACGTATGTGTGTGTGTGTGTGATTATTTGTATATGACAGGGATGGAATTTTGCAATCATATTGCCCCGTCTCTTACCCCTGTACGTACACAAACATAAACATCCTAGATCAAGTCAGGTACCCATCCCTGGCAGGCTGATGCGGGACTTAAACTAAGTTAACCCGATCGATAACTTCAAGGGTCCCAGCGCTAACGACTGCTCTCCCATGAGTAACTACCCATTTGCACAATACGGGGAAAAGAGTCTGAAACTCGTATGACCCGATCTCGTTCACTTTCTTTACTATCTACTACCGGGTAAACTTTTAAAGTTCTGTAAACTTCACGCATTAAAAGTTTCCTTGTTCAGTTTACTCCATGTGTCCATTACCCTTATACAGAAACAGTACTTCTTTACGTCCATCCTAGGAGAATTCTTGCCCAGAAATTTGAATTCTGTGATCAGGTAACCCCTCTCTCTCCTCTCCTCCATGTTGGGCAAATTTGTCGCCCTCAGCTTATTACTGCATGGTCAGGCAGTCAAAATCGAGCGCAACAGTATCATATTTTCCACTTGGTGAAATCATATTCGTTATATCTCATGCCATTACGTATCACTACTCTGGCTCTCGTACGATATGAGGGGGCTGATATAAGAAATTCTACTGTAAACTTTCTTGCAACTAATATCTCCATGACTAAGTGAAAAATAAGCTTCACCATTCTCTTTCCCTGTAGGTGAAATCTCAATTTCAGTACTTGAGTACTGGAAGGAGGGAATGTGTATGTATTAATTACTCGTACTTTACGGGCCACAGCCGTTGAAAATTTTGCTACTGCGACGGTTGTTGCTTTTGACTAACATTTCATCTAACCATTGCTTTTCTAAAATCTTGTCTCCCTTCACATGAATTTGGAAATTAGGATAAAATTACTAGTATCTTTCATCAGATTGCCTAGTCCTAGTTGTTCAAGTCTTCTGTTATCTGGCCTTAACTAAGTAATGTTGGCTAACAGATAGCATAGTTAAGCCAACACATCTGTTACCTGACTTTCCCCATGTACTGTCCTCCAGAATTTAACCTTGGAACAGACCACCAGGTCTTCTGTTGTCACACTTTCCCATGTGTCCTCAGAACTGCAACACAGACCCATTTCCTGCACCATTCTCACTATGAGTTTTGTTACTTAGGATTGACTGAGTCCATACACAGACGAGGCTTCAGTCGCATTAACTGATGCATTACGAATCAAAGTTACAATAATTCATCGTCAGTAATCCCCCGGCCTTATCTACAGTATATCTCTCCATCCTATTTGTCCTCAGATATCCCAGTGCACAGGGAGCCCGTGAGAGCCTGTCAGGGGCAGTAATCAACCAGAACAAGCCAGCCGGCCACAGGTACGGACAGACAGACATTCCGGACCCAGCCAGCTATGCGCAAAAACGCGGCCTACGGTAGAATGCCTGGCCTTCAGAAGGTTAGGCGCCCAACTACATATATAATGGTAGAAAACAATAGCCTTCGGGGGGGGGGGGCGTTCACTCAAGTTTTCTGTAAATAACCTTGCAATTTACGGATGCAACTGACAGCGAGCGTTTGCACGCGAGAATCGACGAAGAATGCCGCTCCGCGTTAATAATATCACCTTCCTCAAACGACCAGACTTATTTTTGTTGCCGTTGGGTAAATCATATAACGGTTCACTTTGGCTTCTTGCTGATTACTAAAGGGAGCCATGATCTATATAACACGTGCGAAAGTATGAATTAGAAGGATCGGCGTGAATCTACGTGTTACGTCTGCGGGGGGGAAAAAAGAAAAAGTGATGGCGGGACAGGCCAGGCTGATCAGAGCCGAGGCGGCAAATTGAATGGCGCCACCGAAGACCATCACCTGATCTGGTCCAGCCTTGGTGGGCTTTTGCTATGGCCTCTACCCCCAGCCAGAAACCACGCCCCCCCCCCTCCAAGACCTGCCAGACTCCCCCACTGGTGCACCACACAGGCCCGCCGGGGACAGGATCTGCGGCATTTAACTCCGAAAATTGGCGTAGATATCCAACGATTTCTTTTCTCTCTCTCTCTCTCTCTCTCTCTTACGACCTGTGAGAAGACGACCTGCTTGCTCACAGGACGGAGGATTTTTTAACATTCGTAAATCTCCCTCTCTTAACATCTTTACGGCAAAAGCCTTTTTCAATTTCCTTCCGTCTCCCACGATCTACAAAATTGCTTTTTACTTCTCTCTCTCTTCCGACCTGACCCACACGCGTCTAAGTTCTCCGGCTGGTAAATAAGATATTTTCGGAACATAATCTCCGATTGCTTTTAATGATTTCACATTCATTGTCTACCTATCACCACTGCCATTCAGCCTATGTCCCGTCATATATCTTCCTTCTTAACTTAGAATCTTTTTTACTATTCCCTCGGATCAACGTTAAGACTTAATGCGGTTCAGCATGCGATCTCACCTTCAGTGATTCTACTCAGGTCTTCCTTCTCACGCGGATTTTAAATGCACCCCGACATCTCGCAAAACATCTGAGAGGGGTCTGACATGAGTTTCCTCAAACCTTCCGGAGATTCCACTCTATCCATATACCAAGTAACTTTCCTTTCCGCGTTCTTTTTTTTTTTCTTTTCCCTTCCCGCACCGAAAAATGTTCACTGCCCGACTTATGTAACATCACTGAACGGGGGAAGCAAGCAGTAGGCTTGCAAACCGCAACTCTATACCTACATCTCTTTCCAAACCTCACCTTACGTGAAATGTCAAAGCCGTTATTAATAACTATACCTACATCTCTTTGTAAACCTCACGTTACGTGAAAAGTCAAAGCCGTTATTAATAAATCCAGCAACAAAACGAACATACCGGGCACAGACCATACCCACTACTCTTGTGACAGGCGTCACGCATAAACCAGCATCATAAATCTGGTTCCCAAGAGCTGCAGGTGTCGTTGTAGGCAACCGCAATATTTTTTCTTTTTTTTCCTTGTCCGTGCAAAGCACGGTCTTACTGGATCTAGGTGTCGTGCTCACATGTCGGGCGTGGTGGTTCTTCTTTAACTTCTCTCCAAGCCATAGGGTAGTTAAAAAAAACCATCCCATTTTACCAGCTCATTTTACCAACCACTCGAGATTTGATCCATTACCATACCTTCTCCTCTCGATCAGTGACGACGTGGAAATCCCTCCCTTCCCTCGACTTTCCCATCTACCCAACTTTGACTCATGACTCCTAATACATGAGGAGCTTAAATCAATTTCTTATTTAATCTATTTCCTGTAAACTATTCTTTCATACAAAATGGACACGATTTTTTTTTTTTTTTTAGTGAAGTTGATTCACTGCTTAGTGTAGTACCGTAATCTTTATGCACAGATGAACTGTCCTTTGCTCTTCGAAAGCAAGATATTAAGTTGGGTCATCCAGTACATACTAATTTCTCTGGAGTAAATGATTGCCTCTAACCGTTCATTCATAAATCACAACTCAACCAATATTTCTTTTTTTTTTATTTAGATATCTTCATATGTCTTAAAACTAACCGCTCAGGATATTCAAACACACACACATACACACACACACACGCACACACGCACACACATACTGGACATAAGGCAAGGTGCGTAACACCAATACGAACGAGAACTCCACAGATAAACACAGAAAACGCGTTTCTTAAAAGCGTTCTCTCTCTCTCTCTCTCTCTCTCTCTCTCTCTCTCTCTGTTGGCTAAGGCATCCTTGGGCCCGTACCCGGAAACACCAGGACGCTGGCTGTTGGTGGGGTGTGGCGGTGGTGGGTACGACGCGCCTGCCACAAATTCGTAAGGTTTCCCGTTGCTCATCGAATCATGTGGCAAAATCTGACCCGAGTCATGTTACAGGATTTCGATTAGTCTGGCTAAATCATAGCCACAGGCCTCTCTCTCTCTCTCTCTCTCTCTCTCTCTCTCTCTCTCTCCTGATTCGGGGGAAGTCATGAGAAGGCAGTGTAAGCATCTGGCCCCGACAGCTGGAGCCAAGCAGGTGTGAATTTATAATTCACACTCGCCTACTGACTGACTCACAGGTGTGGAGATCCCCCCCCCCCCGAGCAGTCCCTCCCCTCCCGCCCACACAAAGGGCATATGGCCCAAGGGCAAGGGTCGTTGAGGAGGGATGGAGA